>LJIJ01000259.1:0-159373 GCA_001718145.1 Orchesella cincta | reverse complement strand
AATCCCTGTTCCGATTATTTTGATTACACAACTCAACATTTTTTCAGCTTTTAAGTTGAAAAGAAAGCAAATATGCTTACAACATTTATTTATAAAAGTACATGCAGCAAGCAAATGGGAAAAAGGAGACTTACAAGATGTATATCGAAGCCTAGTTCAATGAAACAATAAATTCTAAAATAAATCTGAATTCAAATTAGTTGTAACCAAATGATGTATAATTTCGTTAAATGAAACTGATTTTTCAATTTATTTGCAGGTACGCATACGAGGAACAGGCAGCATGTACCTTCAATCAAGACTACAATCATGCCGCTTTTCAAATCAGTTTTATGTTGACATCCTACGCAATTCCACTCACCATCATTTGTCTCTTGTACTTTGGGATGCTGTTTCGACTCTGGAAATCGGTGTCGTCAGCAGGCGCCTCACGGCAGTCTCTTCGGGGCAAGAAGCGTGTCACCCGAATGGTTGTAGTCGTTGTGGGCGTCTTTGCCGTTTGCTGGCTCCCCATCCAGACTGTGCTTCTCCTCAAAAGTCTAAACCTGTATCAAATCACTGACCTCACCGTCGCCATTCAAATCACGGCTCATGTGCTTGGCTACATGAACTCGTGCGTGAATCCCATTCTCTACGCTTTCCTGTCCGACAACTTTCGCAAAGCGTTTAGAAAGGTGATCCAATGTAAAGCACTGCTTCTACCCAATCATCCTCCACCCAACGGTTCTCAAATCATCAAACATAGACAATCCAACGCACACTCGCATGGGCCACCGCTCCTTCACAATGAAGTGACCAAGGAGACTGCCCTCCTTGCCCTTCACTGCGAGAACGGCGGAACAAGGGGAGCCACCAATCATGTGATCACTTTCAAAAATGGGAGTAATCCGCTGGAGAATCAGGACATTGTTTAAATCCCAGCTCAACAGCAGAGATGAAAATCGTCAACAAAACTGAGGAGAATTAGCAGGGTACAGCTCAACTCAGCGTATAACTTCTTCCCGTAGCGTTTGTAGTACACCATCACCAGTTTTTTTTGGTGCCGGAAGTTGTCATGAACAAATAGGATATGATATTTATCGAAAGGGTATGAGCCAGTGAAATGTCTGTGCTGTGATATGCAAACGGATTGTTTCAGATATTATAACGTGCGCTAGAAATGACATTAATGTGACTATCTGATATGATAATTTTAATGGGTATTCGTTCCCGGTACTCATACATAGTGTACAATTGACTTCATAGTGTACCTGTGTAACTTTACCCAAAGTATGATCTGTCTGTATGATAAGAATAACTAAACCACATGGAATTTTACTTGTTCCACGTTTTAACATTTGGTAAGTCCTTCAAGGAAACAAAGGTGACTGATGTATCTGGGTTATGTAATCACGTCACAAATCCATACTTCAAACAAATGGTGAATCTTGAATATCAGAATGCGTAGTTATATGGGGCATTGAACTACTTTCAACTTTGGTATTACATTTTATAATCAACTCCCTTGTTTACATAACTCCCACCCAAATACGGTTTTGTTACACAACAATTTCCCCTAAAAAATCAGGCTACAAATCCCTAAAAATTGACTTTCACCGAGTATAATTCATTCATTTTGTACTTCAAATTGTGTGCATGGCATGTGCTTAAATACTTTCTTTTCATCCTTCATGGATTATGGTAATAGGAATTTCCAACATCATTATCAACCATGTTGCCTACAATCTACCAGCAATTCAAGTGGGTTGTTCCATTTCTAATATCAGTCACTAAATCCCTCTTGGTACATTTTCTTGATCCACCCACACAAAAAAGTTACGTAACGATATGAAGAAGGCAAACTTGATTCGAGTGCACCGAGGTATAAAGCTAGTTCAATCATTCAGTTTCATTACTCCAGCATTTTTTTACATAAACTGCATTCCAGGAATCTGTTTACGCTTGTCTTCGAGTGATACCATTTCCAAGAAGTTAACAAAATTATGATTCTTTGTAAAGGATGTAAATGCGCTCTAGCATTCTTTGCTTAGCTGTCCCTCATCACATCACTGTAACATTGAGATAAGAGTTGGGACGCTCACATAACCCAGCCAGAGTACCGTTCCCTAAAAAAAGTTGACAGAAAAAGTGGCTTCAAGATTTCAGGCTAATAATCTCTTTTTAATGCTTCGCATTTTACTAGGAAAGAGAACTCTCTGCAACTACAACATAAAAGCATCTGATAATGTGTTAACGACTTGCGCTTGTGGGCATAAAATCTCATCCTAAAATATGCTTGGTTTTCCCATTCTCCCTTTTGCTATTTTCTTTGTGCTCTTTAATTTTTTCTTGTGGTTGTAAAAAAAGAGATGCTCGCATCAGATCTCATGTTTTTACTCCTTAAGGTTGTCACATATTGAAACAAGTGGATGCCTTGTTATGTTATATACCATAATAACTATCATGTGATGGGATTACGTGGTTTAATTTACTTCAAAATTTGTCCATTACCCTGTTATTTATCGTTTACTTAATTTAGTGGGTCAGAGCAGCCCTATAAAACGTAGAAACCGCTGACTTTTTTGTTTGGGAGAAAGAAAAAGGGAAGAGAATATAACTTTTCTGCTTACTTTCTTGGGTCACGCATAACTATGATATTCTCTTGGGGACTATATGCTCCCTCCTTTCATATTTATGGCCCTAAACTATCTTATTAAAGATATGGAGGAGCTACACCTTGCTATTTATCATAGTCACATGGATCGTAAAATAAAGTAGTGTGTGCAGTGTGCACTGCGCCTCAGTAATAAACCCTAGATGAAGTAAAATGAAATGCAGCCATAAAAATGGGAAGGAAATGCGGTGAGTAATAGCGAGTTCCTTGCTCCATGCATACCCATTTCATCATTCTATGCAAATACCAAGATAAACGCCTGCTTTGAAGTTGATGTAACGTACATAATATGCTAACCAACTTATATACTCATGCATATTGGATGTCGAATAGTTATTGTTTATAACATACATAGCTACCCTATTAGATACACCAGTCACCGTCACCACACTTGCTTGTTCTTGTCGAATGATGATGACTTACTTATCAAAACAGTGAGCGTGTATTATTTTTCGCCGAATTTGAGCGAAACTCTACAAAAGTGTACTTTGTAATCAATTTTACCAGCTTACGCCGTGAATTAAATTACTGTCTGATAATTTTCTCACTATGTATGCCTCGTTGTGGTTGACACTTTGAGTGTTGTATAAACTGTGACGTGTATGAATGCTTGGTACCTGCTACTTAACGAAAAACTAGTCATTATTGATACTTTAAAGTACTACGGATAATTTGCAAAAACGACATCTTTTGAACATGTACCCCAAAAACCAAACTGACATCATTTCATCTCAACATGGAGAAATCTACCACTCCATACTACCACTAGGGAGCTAGGGAATCGCTCAACCGAAAGCTGTTAAGCAACTTAAAAGTGAAAGCCATTTGCTGTTTCCAATACCAGCTATGATGATGTACCAGTTGCTGAAAAGATGGCGAAGTGGTTGGTAAGTCACAATTTTCTTTGTTTGCTATTAAAATGTAATATTATTGTATTGTAAATTGGTTAAGTACACTCGAAAGGAAGCGTGATAAATCTCTCTTCTCAAACTACGTGAGCTCATGTTTTTGGTGAGCACTCGAAATTTTTATGTATTCAGTCAGATTGAAATCGCAAGCCAAAAGATTGGTTACTCAAAAACTTCAACAGTTTGTTGATAACTATATCCACACACACACGAATGCATTTGCTTATACCTACAAGATAGCGCCATAAGTGTAACTCATCGATGTTGATGGAGTGCATACAAAAATTCATTCATAATACATATCTGCTATATAGGCTATAAACTATGCTTTCTCCTTTAAATTGAAAACTATTAGATGTAACTTTCTCTAAAAGCAAAAAACTTTTCTGTTTGTTCTGGAGAAACATCTGGTGTTCTTCTGCTCACAAGCTTTACTATATCAGAATCCTTCATTTGGTTTCAACTACAATGTTTTTGAAGAACAACCTGTATTGGATATTTGATCCGGGCACACCTCGTTATATTGAACATAGTATCGTTGATGAGAAAACACACAACATTTATATCCTGAAATCATCCAACTTTTTGTTACAGATGCGAGAAGCCTTCCATTTGTATGCATGTATTTTCCTTTTTAGTTACTAAAAAGTTGGTGCAAAGTTCAATCCGACTCATAGAAAGAAAGTGTTGCAATAGTGAACGAATACAAGTTGTGTACGACAGTAGCAGTATAAATTCCGGTTGGATTAAAAAGGGAGAATGGGATTTCGGGCAGACAAGTTCTTGAAACCGAAGTCATCCATCCAAAAACCGAACGCTCTTTCATTAGCCCTAAAAACTCTGTATCGTTACTGTTTTCATTTCATCAATACTCCGCACTGTGGTGGTTTTGTTGAGCGTGAAAACGAAGGAATTCCTTTTCCTTTCTCTATCCGTAATATTATTCTTTAGCAACTTAATAAGATTGCACAATTCGTCCATGTAGATTTGAACAATATATTAGAGTCAGCTAAATATAAAGGCCAGCCGAAAAAAATCAAATCAAACCTTCCAAGTGGATGAAAGTTTTAAAAAAATATTGCTAATAAAAAAGTTTAAAATGTTACCAATTGCATAGATGGCTTTAAATAATGCATTCAAAACAATGTCGATATAATTTGCGTATCACAAATTTAAAGATATCATGACAGGCTTTTGGTTATTTGTTAAAAGTGGTCTGGCCAACTCAGTCATTTCTCTAAAGGCACATCTTTACATCTCGATTGCCAATGTTCTTATCCCCCGCTTTTCAATGCGTTCTTATTTCTCCACATTTTATTGGGGTCGAAGTATTTCCGAGCGCTATGATAATTACAGCTTAACATGGAGAAAACATTCTAATGATTCTTATGGAAGCATGAGGTAAAATCAACACTGTGGCTTGTATAATGATGAAACGCAAATACAATGTCCAAAAAGAACACCATGAGGCTATAGGTAGTAGTTGTGTCTATATTTACTTTTCGCTGTTCGTATAACTTCAATTAGCTTTGTTTCCGCTAGCAAATTGCTGAAGTTGCTAGTTTTTAGTTTGCATAAGTTCAGTCAGGTATGCATCTATATATAGGACTCGGTTTGCCAACTATATGCCTTACAAATGGGGAGAAAAAGCTTGAAATAGCATATTTTACCACTAGGTCACCGAATAATATACATAAGCTAGCCGAAAATGAACAATTAGTCCATCTTAATTTACTGGCTCTGTCTGATAGGTAAAGCCAGACAAATTAAGTTCTTCATTGTGTGTCTTTTAATAATCTATTCAAGCAGAAAACCTAATTACCTTTGTAAATGGGTCGTGGCCACGGCCGCAGTATTACAAGGGTCTGGAGGCGGGTACTAAATTTTCATTTATGAAAGCCACATTTTATTAAATTGGACAACTTCATAAAAGTTTTTGTAAAACGTTTGTTCATTCAATTTGAACTCGAATTAGGTACTAATTAGAGAACATCATTTTATACACTGGGACAGTGTTTGACTAAATTTAAAAGGCAAATTTCTTCCTATTAAACGTTTTAATCATCTAAACTTTTAAATTGCTACATACGTGTGTTTACCATTTGCTCGTTACAACTTTAACAAATACAAGAGAACAAGTACCTAATTGCACGTAATTGCATGAATGTGCTATTGCAATAATGTACGATGCATTTGAAAGTGGGCCATTTCTAAAGGATGGGAATACTCTAAAGATTTCATTTGCATGAACTGCGCATACTACTTGGTGTTTAGGGATATGCACAAGTCATGCGTTTGGTTTTAAAGCTTACTTGTTTGTTTGGGGTTTTAAGAAATTGGATTTTAATCAAGTTGCTTTCAAGAGAGAGCTCAAGGTTGCTGCAAACTACAGAATTAGATTAGTTTTTACAGCCCAAGTCAAACGTTTCCTTAAATGAGCTAGAAACTGGTTTACAGTTTTTTTTGAATATATGGTACAAACTGCCTTATCAAACTTATTCCAGTATTCTCTTTTGTCTATTCAATGATGTGCTTAAAGTTTTTGTTTGAGGAACTGGGAACAAATTTTTATTTATTATTAGTGAAAGAAGTTTAGCTGGTTAGTATAGAATAGAACAAATGAAAACTCTGCATGTTGGCGATGGTACATAAAATTTGTGCACTCCGCTTTCACTTGTCGACATTATTCATTAATTTTTGCTTAGTACTTGCCATGTAAAATAGTTGGACAGTTTGGAGATTCATAGTTGTGAAAAGACAAAGTAATTTTCGTTTTCACTTTACATAGAGAAATGAAACAAATGAGGGACAAATGAATAAATAAGTAGGTGACAGTTTCAGATTGTAGCAATTGAAAAACTAACAGAATAGGATGGTTGTTAAATACTATTCAAATTTGATTATGATTTTACATGTCAAGTGCTCTCATGAACACTGTCATATAAAGTAACAGTCAACACTGCTATAGTTATTCAACACGGATGCTCACGACCAATTAATGAAACAGCCACCGCTGTCATTGAAATTAAGGATGACTGATGGAAACAAAAGAGCTGAAGCGTTTATAAGCGATACATAATTATTACATAAGTAATTCTACATAGTTATTGTGCATGTTTTCTTTAATATTCAACCAAATTTTATGCATAAAAATTTGATGAGGTTTTGATGACAGGACAAACAAGTGGCGTTTCATGCTGAGTTTGCAAACTAAGCTCAGATGCACAAACCGTATGTGAATTTTAATTAAATTAATTAACTCACCACTTTAGAATACATCATTTCCAGACGTTCGGTGCGAATCACAAATGGGAAGGAACTCCTGTACAATCTAGTTATATTTCTTTGTTCTTAAATGATGAACCATGAATCTAACTAATCATAAGAGCGTATGATTATCATAAAAAGACCATTGATCCATAATATAGAACGTGCACATTGAAAAATAAAATTACTTCACTTTGTTTAGGTTCTACAATGTAAATGGGGACTCCATTATTAGCAAATGCAAAGGTTTCCCATTCCTATCTCTCTTTAGGAGATTCGTTCAATGTTTACAGGCATTTGCCAAAAACAATGAAACTCTATCTACCTATACTATGCTTGGATGACTTGGCAGCAATTTTGTAATTTTACTCTAATGAAGCCTTTAAAATTGTAATCTATATAGGCTGGCTATAATTAGATTTTGTGTACAAAGGATGCTCTTCAATTTAGGGTATCATTATCCCTTGAGCATCCATCATTGATAAAAATATGGACCCTCAACAAGTTTTCTCGTCATTTTAATTCAATATCCCTTTCTCCGGTTCGGTAGTAGAAAACAGATGATACGCTAGCTCAAGTAGGGAGCTACTTGTTTCATTATATGATATGATGTTATCTTGATTGCTGACGATAGTGGAAATATGGGTATAAGGTGAATTCAAAGGATGGAAGGAATTCTTTTAATTGTATTATATAAAGTCACGTGTACTTGCACGAACTCGTATTTGATGGTAATGCTAAGCTCAACACTTTCCTTTCTGGCCTTTCTCTTTCACAAACCTTTACATTATAAAAATTGCCCTAAATCTTCCACAGAAATTAGCTATTATGCCCGAGGTATATGGACCTGTTTTATTTCCTCACTTTTTGTAAAAATGGGCTGTCGTATCTACTTGGAGCCTCTTCAGATCTGCAAGTATATTTTATACAATAGGTAGGAGTGGAAAATATTAAATTTCAGTATTTAAAAGTTTAAATCCACTGGAAATCCATTTACTTTGTTGTGTGACATTTATTTAGGTATACTCCCATGCATACTTATTATAGATATGTTCTTTCTACCATCATCCATTATGGTTTCATATGGTTTTGTTAGAAAAACTCTGGGAAATGAGATTCTTCCTTTCTTTTCATCAAAGTGTAGGCAGTCTTATTTAAAAATGTTCATTTCCTATGGATTCCGGTTTCTCGTCTCCATTTTCGGCTCGTCGTATGAGGTTATAGCAGCTTTTTGGACTCAAATCTCATTCTATCCCTTTGAATTATCTTGGCTTTCACCTAACTGTACGTAGTTTTTAAGCTCTGGCGTGACATATTGTTTAACAATGAAAAAGGGATTTAGAACCACATTTCAAGCTAAGCCCTCTTTAAAAACAGGAAAGTGAAAGAAATCACGTTTCACATCTAGAAAACGTTCTGGAGATTTGCAGTCACGAATCTTTCATATCTTTAATCATCACTTTGCAATTATATTTTTCACATGGAAGGATTCGGGTACGAGAGTGACACAGAGAGTTTGAAATTTAAGCCATACGGTTATGGTAATGCATGTGGCGCTGAAAAGAACAGGGTGTCTGTCTATCATCAGCTCCCCAGCCATATAGTACATTACACTCTGCTTGTCCTTTTGTGTAATCCTCAAGCAACTTTTTGTTACAATTGGTGGAACTACGTACTCGACTATAGGAATGCTTTCTCAGGTAGGTGATATATAGCAAACCCGTTGGCTATTACAAAATGTACCCATAGATTAACGCTATACACTTGGAAACACGAGACAGCATGGCTTTAGGGTAAAATAGTAACGCAAAGTTGGATGAGGTGAAAAAAGATGAACAGATGACGGTAAATCGTGACTTTATTTTTGCGCAGAGGCACAGGAAGGATGTATACAAAGCATGTTCTTATGTACTTTACATACATACCTGTTTAGAGAAAGTAAGGGCTTTAAATCACGGAGGAACTCTTACTTTCAACTCACCGTCCTTGTCCTTCTTATAGTGCGCAACAGAAAACTCTAATGAATGGGATTGAATGATAAAAGCTAAATTTACGCAGCAAAATCCTTGATATGAAATTGGCAAAGCGCCCTGTGGAATTACATTCTTGATCTTGATAAGGTGAATTTTTTACGATCGCGTCTGAAATATGCTCTGTATCATGCCCATCACTCGTGCCTAAGAAACCCACATATTTTTCTTACGCATAGTTTGGTTAACAACATTCAGTGTAAAAAAGGTTTACCTTTTTAACCGTTTTGACTTTGAGACGGGGAAGGGAACAGAAATAATAGCTAAAAGCTTACGTTTCTTAAACTTTTTTTTAGAAAGCAAGAAAGTTGTATGAAAGGAAAAGGCAAGATCAAAATTCCAAAGTTGGGAAAAACGTTTTGCCTATTAACATGTAACTTCAGTGGTGGTGGTCTGGAGGAAAGCATGAAAATGAAGACATGCCACATTGAGGAATCGAATGCTGAGCGAGCATAGTTCAAGTTGCATACATCATACCCACATGATGTTGGAAATATGTTGGCTGCTTTTTTCCATACTCTCTCCATTTTCCGCTGGTTTCATTTTTTCAAAGCGAGAGCAAAATGTTTTTGCAACTGAGTTTGAGACCTTATGGCGACACTGCGAATAGTGTAACCACACATTCAACAGCGCTGAAAAAAAGTCAAAAGGCCACACAATGCTAGAGCACAAAAAAGGGTTGTGAAATCGCATTAGAAGAGCACTTTTACTATATATATGCGTTATGCTCCATACAACCGTGACGAACAAAAATTCATTCATGAGCTTCAGGAAACCATCTGTGTCGTAGGAAATAGCCCAACAATGGTGATCTATGCACATATTGGTCATATACACTTATCAGAGCTTCAGATATCCTATAGAACTTTGGGCTTGGAAAGTATTTATCCGGAAAAAGAAAGCCTATAATGGGATTACAAGGTAAATAGTATTGCATACAAAAATGGATAAAAAAGGAAGTTTTACTGAAATGATGATAAAGTACTTTTCTCAGTTTTATTTTCTATACTTTTTCAAATCACTAGAAAAATGTAAGCTCCAAAGATGATTATTGTTAGAATAGTAAGGCGAACGGCTTGTATTTTGCTGCTTCATACACATCTTTTAAGGCTTAGGATTCAGTAAGTATGGGACTTTGTTTCCAGAAGTTAATATAAACTTATGGGAACATTGAAAGATCTTGCTTCTACCAAATACTTATATAGATTTTTGCGTACATGGAAATGCATATAGATTCGATTTGGAGCACGATGCGAAGAAACACCAGTGAACATTAATAACCAGCATTTATTGTTATTTGTAGGCAACTAACAATTTTTCCCAAAATGGGTTGTTTAAAATTGTTTCTAGTACTCCCACTTAACTTCTTGCCTTTCAAGACCAAAGTCACGACTTTTTGCACGCACCAGCCAGTCTATATAGCTTGATTCGATTGATCTAAAGGAATGTTCCAGTTCTGATTTCCTTTTGATAACTCACAATCCCATTCATAAACAGACATAGATTACAAAAAACTTGTTGTCAGTTGCAAAATATGGTGGATGCTATAGTTCAGGTTACATTTGAATAATGTAAAAATGTAATGTATATATTTACATAGAGTTCTAATAGATATCAGCACAGCATTCCAAGTAAAATAGTGTATTGTAGGTAATATTCTACCAGCAGTGCTTGAAAATTTAAGGTGAAACTGGAATTTTATTCGAAATCAGGTTCTTTGTTGTTAGATATTGGTGAAATAGTTTTCATCCTTTTTGAAACATGCGACCATCTATCATCATCATAACAATTGATCTCGGTGCTCCATGCCCCCCGGTTCAATTGAACTGGATGTCGTGCCTCCAGTTTAGCGTGACTCTGTAGGAAGACGTTCTCACAGTTTCCTGAACATATATTACACTTTTGGAGATGAGATGACAAAAGCTTTTATAAAAATGTCATTGGATCCCCAGTTCATACATACATTAAGTAGCACATGACACTACCAACAAAGACTTTTTTCTTCGGTTCACGTCTACTATAGCAAGTTACATGGCGTAAGCAACTAGTCACAGGATATGAAGATGAGAAGAATGATAAAATAGGGTGATCAACAGCATGACATTGAAGAAGGCAAAAATGGAGACGCGATCATGAATCGTGATGAGTTCCCATTCCTGGCTTGCTTTCCCCTCCTCTGACTACGCTCCGTTACTAACATACAATTACCTACGTGTACATTTATACCCATGGCTTATTCCATTCTGTTAGAGTTCTGAGAAATCTGCTGTGTTAGAAATCTCCGTATCTTCTGCTGACGAGCGTCTATTGCAGTCATCTAACAATACTATAGTGTTATACCTTGTTAGCTTGCTACTCCTTCTATTCGTCTTCCCTTTCCCATTTTTTGTTTTATATACGTCGATCCCAAGGAATGACATTGCGTTGAGTTGCAAGCCACTGCTTGTCCCTGAATATGGTATAGTGGTGAAATCTGAAAATGGTTTGTCAAATAAAAACTTCAGCAATAAATCGCTATCAGATCTCTGCAATACTCTGCTGATTGCTTCAGTGTTCTGGTATCCTACCGTTTTTTGCATGCATTGAATCTTTTTTATCACATAAAAAAGTGGGAGCTGAAGGGGCAATAAATCATTTTTCTGCTTATCCTTTCAATTTTTCAGACAAAATAAATCATATTTCATTATTTTGAACTATTTATTCTACACTGAACAAATTTCATGCTAGAACATAGAATAATTGCTTGGGCTCCTCAGGAAGTTTAATCTTGCCTTTGCAAAACTAGTTGTAGTGTAGGTAAATATTTGTCTATTTTATGAAAACGGCATACCGCTTTATATGTGGTTTATTTGATCTCATACTTTTACCATGCACTCCGTCTCGTCTATAGTTTTACGTTGTCTTTCAAAGTTTTACCACAATGTCGCGGATTTGTCAGGTTTAAAGAGTCGTCCAGACACGGTCAAATAAGGTCATTTCTTAGACATCACGTTGGCTCATTTCATTTCTAACTATACAATTTTTGTTCAAATTCCAAAAACTATGCTTTTTTAGCTCATCATCTCTCTTTCTCACCTCCTAATTTTGTTAGCCATTGTTTGCTCTTTACAACACATGAAAACGAACAATATGAAAAGCCTTGGGCTTTTGTTGACTTTACTGAATACATATTCCAGTTAAACAGACGTTATTTATATACATTTATACAAATCTGAGCAAGGTCTTTTCTGGTGAAGTTGAAAGAGCGGCGACTTCTTTTTGACTCATTGTGACACAAAATTCTCTGGAAAACCTCACATCAAGCTATTTTATGAAATTGTGTTGCGGTTCCATCTAAAAAGCCTTATTACCATCAACATCCATCATCAAAGCTAATGATTCCAAGAATAAGCCTGAAACAGAGTGAAAGTATGATCTACAACAGTGTTGTCCGTCAGCAATATCAAAAGTAAAAGCTGAGATGGGTAGTATAGTATCTATATGGGATTGCTGCATTTTTTAAGGGTGCTCACCATGTCTTCTTTTTCTGAACAAGATTTCATCACATTGAAGATGAATGTAGTCTAAAATGTTTACTTTTCTCTCGAAACTGCTTGTTAGTTGTTATTTTCGTGGAGTAGTAAGAGCATATTTTGTAGTACTTCGACAATGTCATACTTCTTAGATATGTTCTTAGCTCTGCATGACGCACGTTTAGATGTTGCTTATTCTGGCTTTATACACTTACAAGGCCACTTGGTCCATTAGACTCTATTGAAAATTGATGAACGCTAACTTTCAATTCGAATACAATCATTTAGACAACTTTTGGAAGCGTCGTAGTAGAGAATTGGGTCATGTATAAGCCTCTTAGCACTAGAATAATGACATGACACTTTCAGCTAATCGTAAGTAGTGTATTGTTCCACTGATTTACACACAATACGCCAGCTTCCGTCGTTCTGTTCCATAAAACACAAGGTGGCAGTTGTTTTTATGTGTCTGTCGATGGCAGGTTTTTGAAATATGGATATTATGCTATTGATGTGAAAGCCAACTCATTAACAACAGTAGTATCCTGTTTACCAATAACGGCAATAACAGAACTATTTTGGAATCCAGCGTCGCAATGATTTGTTACGAGGAATAAATTATCCCGAATTGGAACGGCTTATGATATCTAATCTTATTCTCTTCCAATATGTTTGTAGTTTTGCGTTTTATCAGCTTAAGTTAACATGGTGTAGGGAGACATATTCAAATCAGACAAAACAAGCTGGTTTATCTATGCCATGATGTACTTTTTGTACACGTCATTCTTAGTTTCTCCTTTGTTCAATTAAAGCATCAAGGGATATATGCCTATCCTGCCCGATAACACATAGTCTCAGCTCAAAAGCTGTGTAACGTTTGTGCTTACTAATAAGCTTGTGAACAATATATAGTTTTCAGCAAAGCCATTTACGCATTCATTAACAGATTAAGCTTTCACATCTCTAATTAGCCTTTTCGTATATTGGTTCACGGTTGATGGTATGGTACTGCATGGTATTTCAACTGAAATTGAATTCTTGGAAATTAAAAAGATATCAACCGTGCATTTGATTAGTAGTAGAGTTGATTGGCAAAAGTTTTAATGCGTTTGGTAATATAACTACGCGTCAATTTGTCGACTATCTAAAGTTAGGTCTATTTGATAGTTAGTTTTATAATTGTATGATCAATCAACATAATCATCAAAGTGACAGAATTTCAAACAGAATCAGAGGGTTCTTTGGTACTCAACCCTTTTCCTGTAGTTTTTGATGCATGAAATCAGTTATGAATTGTGAATGTTATATTTTTGCATTCATGCGTTTTGCTTACAGAGCACAGTAGTTTTACCCTTTTCCGCAAAATTCGTGTGCATAATCGCATGAATCGCTGTTCATTTCAATTACAATCAAACAATAAGCTAGAGTAATACGATAAAAGAAATGGGAACAAGTAATTACATATGTGAGTATAACCGTCCTCCTATATTAATCTGAACCTTGCTTTCTACATACATACTATGGGGCGTTTCACGTTTTATCATATGAAACACGCTTACGCCCACAACTGACAGGTCATCGAAACCCGTCAGTTTTCCCATCTTCATATATATCCTACTACTTCTATCACCGCTTATAAGGCTAAGAAAAATGATGATTTGCCTCTTTTTGTAATCTTCTCGGTAAAGAGCTTTTACTCTGACAGCAGTCCCAAGCGGCTGTGTTTTGGAAAGTGGCGCAATATATAATACTAGATAGACTTTAGTACATGTATATATGACTCTATACATTGTATGATGAAAGATTTGATAATTAAGATGGCTATGGTATTGTATTCTGTAGAAAATATCAAGTAAGCTTCTTTGTTGTCTTAAATGGGAAGAGAAAGAATAATACTGCGTCTCAGAAACTAACAATTTCAAATCCCAAAAGGAGAGGAAATGAAATGCTGAAAACTACTCCGTTAATTATATACTTTTTCTTTTGCATGATCGACGTAACTTGTTTTCTCTACTTGTCTCAAGGGCAATGACATTTTATCAAAAAGTGTCAAAAACTTTTTGCTTTGAAGTTCAACTTATTCCTGCATCAGTGAAACGGATTGGAAAACGGTCATGGCTTACATTCTCCCAACTTCATTTGATCCTCTATGCATTTAAGCGGAAAAAGTGTTTACAAAATGGAGCACTTTTACAAATTTTTCCATGATACTTTCCTTGCTGTTGAAACATAGTGAATAAGTATTATATAATAAGTACGATGCTGTAATTCAATTCTTTCATACAATATATCATTCCTCAAAACAACAGGAATCTTAAAAATACACATAATGTAATTCAACCGGTATGTCCATTTGCGTGTATGAAACTTGAGGACGAGGTAAGAGCGTTTCTAATTCGCTTTTGGTAAAAGAACAAAATATGGAATTGTGCTGCGCACTTCTCTCGTAATATCTGTCAAGTGCCCATTCTGTCAACAAACTACAATCAAAAGAATTGATGGTAAACACAATATCGTAGTAAGAGTAGTAGTAGCAGTAGGCGTGTTAAGACTTCTTTTGTTGATGTTGATGTGAACAGGAAATCATTTTATATGTATATATCGATTACCACCAGTTATGAGATGGTGAGTAGGTCACAACACTGTGCAAACAGAAGCCTTAAAGGGGTTTCCCCATTTAAAATGGTCTTCAATCTCTGTTTTTCTCTGAAACATATCTGTAATTGAAAAGATTCACGTCATTTAATTTCAATTACCCAACGACGCAATGATTCCCAAGAATGCTGTGTAAGCATACCAATAAAACCACGCCGTCAATCGGCAGTACAGAGAGGTATATAGACAGAGATGCATGGTATGTGCGTATCCCATAAAAATTGAATGTCCGCCCTAAGGTAAAAAAGTGTAAGTATGGTTGTTCCAAAGCAATTTTCAAAATTATGCTCTGCCATCGAAGAAGCACGATCGTTATCCACTCCCATGTTGTACAATGCTGTCGATCTGTGTCTTGGAAATAAAGAGATGCTGAAAAACAGGATGTGGGGCACTTGCCATTTCAACATGGCAAATTTGTTCGCCCAAATGGCACAATCAGCAAATTGCCTGTTCCACAAAATTATACACTTAACCATGACACAATATATATATATATGTAGAGTGCATACATTGATGTACATGGTAAGTGCATATATATTCTTGGCTTCAAATCCGACTTGGATTCAATTCACTCACAACACGAAGTGGAGCGGTGAAAGTATAATGTTGTGTCCTAGACAGGCAGGCAGTTTACATCATCACGACTTTTACTGAAAAAGAAAGGTCGCTAAAAATCATTGAGCTGAAAAACGCTCTTTCCTTCGTTCTTGTTTCCTTGAGTCTTCCATTCAATAATATGGATCCTCGTAGCAGCATCATCAAAACAGTTTAATGTTCTTTTTCGATTGAGTAAATGCATTTCATCATACTTTTTACGAGTTTATTTAAACTTCAGTATGTCCTCCCCTCAGCTTCCTTTGTTTCCATCACTGAGAAATTGGGAAAATAAAACGAGGATGGAGATAGAGAGATAACAATTTTATATCATTTTTGTTTTGTTTTCAAGTCCATCTCGGCTTCAAGTGCACTTCTACCGATTTTGAACACGTGAAATTCAGTATTACCTATTGTGAAAGATCCACAGCCAATCCACCCAACAACTATTATTCCCAGCAATATGATGAAACATGTCAAATACTTATAGGGTTTAGATGCAATACAAGAAGAGAGTTATACATACATCACGTACAGGAGATTTTGGTGCAACCAAAGTCATGCAATAACAACAACAATTTGACTCACTTGTCCCTTGAGTTAACTTACTTTCATATTGCAATTTCATTCCCCGTTTCTCTAGCCATCTTTTGACTACTTTCTCTTTCTTCGCCCACTTTTTCCCTGTAGTCTGTAAACAACGTTAGTTTGATACGATATATAATATACATGCAAGCCACCCGCTGCTTTGCCTAAAACAAATAGATATCAGGTATAAAGCGTATAGCACCACATCAAAACTATAGCACAATTCAACATTTTGTAACAGCTGCTTCAACTTTCTCATTCGTATTCCCCATGGTTCGTTACTTTCATCATCTCATGCTGCTGCCCCCATTTTCTGCTATAACAATGTATATTATGTACCTCAATTTCACCTGGAAGATGAACCTAAAGTTAAAATCATGATATACACAGATGAAAAATTACAATTTATGGAATTTGGATACATTACCGTCTTGTTACAAAACCTTTTTTAAGGTCATCGACTATAAGCTAATACTTGACAAAACTTTTGACTTTGTTCGCTGTAATACGGATAAACCTAGATAAATCCACATTTCTCTTCCACCAGGCATATTCCTTTAGGCGTTAAGGTTTTTGTATTCATTTACTTATTATACCAGTTGTATCCTCTTTCTGAGTAAACTGAGTCTATTTGAATGTCCGGTTATTACCAAACCGCTGACATGGATATTACTGGCTTGTACGTAATACAACACATGGCAATGTATGGGATTTTGTTTCTCACAGCTTGCCAATTATTTGAAATGCTTTCGAAACATAGCTCCTGGTTACATGTAATTGGACCGCAGAACATGCTATTGTAACTAATCCTGCAATACTGTAATCATTGGTGTTGTAGAAAGTTGATACCGTGCCATTTGTGTAATATAGCGTACGTTCTGCCAGTTCTAAACAACTCATCCTAAAGTTCTCTTTTGTTTCTTTAATGCAACAATAACTTACTGCTGGATTTCCAGCTTTCTATCAGAAGGTTGACATTTTAGATGTGTCCTCGTGCAGCAAGTTTTCAGTTTAAATTGGCCATGAAATTGAAGCAATGATTAAAGAATGGCCAGAAGTCGAGATTTACAAAAGCTGCACTCTGAAAAACAGCGTATTATTTAAAATCAAACAGAATGTTTGTATTTTATATGAGAATGGGCATAATATATGGGTGCTATGTTTGGCATGATCAATACAGTTAAATACTGTTGTTTGGAATAATATACATTGATACGAGTGTGGATTTCAGGGAAGATAAGTTTAAGGACCTCCACTGCCAACAATCACTCAAGACTTACCCCCGCCGATACCCTCTCCGGCTACAGCCACGTTGGCATTCAAGCTCATGTTTTCTTATAAGGGACTAAAATGAATGTCAGACATTAATATCACCGGTGGGTGGATTTCTAGGAAATAAGTTAAACTCCTGAGCAAGAACTTACTCAAAGATTTTGGAAAACATGAGCTGGTATCTGAACCGTTTATAGGTACCCTTAGCCTTTAATCTTGCCTCAAGACAAACATTGCCAATTGTAACAGTGTACCTTAATGATGATTGAACCATGCTTCAGCCCTTATGCACACGTGAATAACCATTCTGTCTGCCATTTAAAACTTGTCATTGTCTAAAAAAGCTCTTTGCAGCTCAAAAAAGAAACCTCCATACTTACAGAATCAAACATAACTCAGACTTTAAATATAAAGACTCAAATGTATTGAAACTGAAACAATCTGATTTGGTTAGAGGTGGCAAAAGGTTAGACTTCAGAAGTTCGTTTCTATTTCCATCTTGCTATATCTACTGATGACGCCTTTTCAAAAGTTCGATCGTGTATATGCACAATCATTCAAACATGCGAATTCACAATTTTAAAGGTTGTATAAGTTCCATCGGACAGGGAGTAATCATTCATAAGAATAAATTCCCCTGAAACATAAAAGTTTGTTGGATAGAGTCCTCAGCGATAACATGAATGATAAATCCATGTCTGGTCCTTGATTGATTATGTAATTGTTATAAATATTAAGTTCACTCAGAATGGAAAATTCTGAGAAAAATTATTTGAAAGAGATCAATGTTCGAAAGGAAATTCTGGAAAACTTTTCCAGCAAGTGTATGAATGAACATGTCGGAGTTCTTTGCAGTCCTGATAAAGTACATTTTCTCCATTTCCCCTTTTCAATTTCCATCTATTTTTGATCGGTAAAAATGCATCAATGTCTACTGGACCAAAAGCGGAAGGTTCCTTTTTGTCTGACTGGTTCTGTTTCTTCAGCTTGTTGGCCAAATTCCAAACTAAGATGGGTTTATCTGACCTTGTGCGATGGTTTAGCCATATCCTCGAGTTAAACTCCAGACTGGTCTGTCTTAAACGGCAAGCAGAAACTGATCGTCTAGGTAGGTATACAAATACGTTTCCTGTTTTATTTATTGGGAGAAAATGTTTCCAGACATCCATTTAACATTGTTGTTCATTCGCATTTAAGATATTTGATAACAAATGCTCTCGTTTTAGATGGAACATGCCATTGTCACATAACACTAACAGTATTTACGGTCTTTTCTGACGACCACTCTCATCATGTATGTAATTTAGCACGATAGCTGACCATTTCATGTCCCATTCTGAGAAAGTTATCTCCAATCTTGACAACAATCTGGGCTAGTGTCCATTTCATAAACGGAGCCAACTTGGTTTCTGACAAACCGTTGAGAAGTCTTAGCTTGAAACCTCATTTTCATCCAGATGCGCTAGGATACTGATGTGATGGTGATGTGGCTCCGTTAAGTAGAGTTGTTACCATTATTTTGTGCAATAAACGATGATCTAAATGTTGCCTATTCAACTTTTCAGTTTTCTCGGAAGTGATTCCGAAAAGCAAGCTTGTGTAGAGTTCTCCTCGAGATGAAATAACTGTCAGTCTAACTACTCGGTTCTTATTCCCTAATACACAATTTCTACGTAGCGAATGATGGGGAAAGACAAGAAAAAGAGACAGTGACGACGACAGAAAAGCTTTCATGCAAACGGTAGCTTCAAGTAAACTTTTACGTCTTCGTCTTCTCATTCAAAGAATAAGAAGGAAACTTTCTTCCACTTTCTAAACTCTCTCATGTTTATGCATTATTTATTTGAATGACCATCCAGGAAAAGGCAAAAGTTGAAACTGTTTCTTCTATAAGAAACCACCAAAGAAGTAAGAGAAAATGTGGTAGATGACTTTGAAAAGCTTTCCCTATTGTCATCTCCATTTCCATTATCCCTCTAAGACACGTCTTTTCCTACCAAACTGAATGCACACAGCGTGTTCATGCTCAATATAGGATGAGAAGGATACGCTTGTAAAGTTTTTCCATGAGTGAACAGAATGCGGAAATGTTGAGAGCAATTTAAATTTCTCTTTGAACTATTCACATTTTCGTTTAAATTTTGCTCATTTACTTATATTCTCAACGTGGCGAGTGTAGGTATTTCAGTTTACAAGTGATTGTGTATCTGTTTCGTGAAAACTTTTTTTGTATACTGCAAACCCAAAATTCATGCTGTTTGTCAACAAAGTTTGGGAGTTGTTGATTTTGTATTACGTATACAAATGTACCAAAAAGAGCTTGTTTTCTTGTAAACTCAATCATGCAAATTAACTGTCAAGTTTTCCTTCAATATGAGCTTTAGAGCTCGAAATTTAATATTCAAAATTAGGCTTTTCATGGCATTTCTTCTATCCTATTAGACAGTTTGATTGGAGGGTATTGTTGCTGCATTCAATTCCCGTCCCATATAATAGGCATACACCTTTAAATGTCAACTAAACAAAGGGACAATGTTACAAGTTTTGGCCTTTATTGCTGAAATGACAAACGTGAATGGGAATCACGACGATACCGTCTCATTACTACAACAGAATAGGCTATTCATCTCGGATTTTCCGTTCTTATGACTTGAGAATTACCATTGCAAACCACCATAGCGGTCTTCCCTTTCTTCTTTTTTCACAATTTCCAATTTCCTCTTAGATGCACTTTTTCTCTATATATTTTACTTGTCTCAAATAAAAGTCAAATGTGGAATGAAGATTGTATGGAGCAAGGAAAACTTTCCATAAGAATTATTTGTATTATCCGAATAGGAATTACATGGCAGGGTGTATTGTGGACCGTCAAGATTTATGAGTAAAAACTTGACTGAGACAAAGTATGGGAAAGCCAAACTTGGAAGATGAAATTGCTATTCTCCTAACAATTTCCAGAGAATTTTCTACTATTTTACTTCTCAACTCAACTGGAAGCATCTTTTCCGACAAACGCATTTCCTTTCAGGTCAAAGCACATTTGTAGATGTTCCTGTGTATTTAATATACACAGCAACGTCGAGCTAACAGTAAAGATAGAGGGAAGAGTTATAATACAACCAAGAGTCTAGTATAAAACTCTCTACAATGAATTAACCAAATCCGAAGGTACATACGTCAGTTGAGTGGAGTATGATAGCAGTTGACATGCCTATTTAACCAGTTTCCTATTGTCCGCTCCCTTTTTCATGCAATCTCAATGTCAATAGAGATAAATGGCATGGCTTCTATCAGAAAAGCATTGACTCTGTTTCAAGCACTCTCATTTGCGGATTCACTGTAGTGAGCGTGGGTGTGCTGTATGCAAGAGGATTTTAGAAAATGTGAAAAATGAAATGATGGAGGATTTAGTAAACGAAGTATCGAAGCTCCTGTTGAAAAAACTCATAAATAAAAGTGGGCTTTGGACAACGGAAAAGCAAGTTAATATAGGAAGGAAGCATATATGAACCTTGTCAAAGCAAGTTGAATGCTTTGAACGCGTGGGTGAATGAGAGCTTAGAAATAATATGGGAAAGGTGGCAGTATACAAATATTACGAAACGAATCTTTTGAACAGTTCATATTAACGCCGCCTATAGCGATTATTTCTGCCTATAATATGTTATGTAGCGATATGTCATACTATGAACCGCAAAGCTACAAAGTGAAAATGACAAAAGGTGAAAGTACAGATATATATAGTTTATAAAGGACTCAATAAAGTTACATGGCAAATAATATGAACAGGCTGCAAAACGTACGCTTCAATTTGGCCTTCACTTTTGTGGCTGCAGGTAGTGAGATATTGTTTTCTAGTTGAAATGAAATATAGTCTTGTCAAAGAGAAAAGTCTTGTGGAGAGTGGTTAGTGTATTGATTAAACGCTTCAACTCATTACATCATTGTTATTTTAGTTCCAACTATTAGAGCTTGGCGCAGGTGTCTCGAATTACGTACATTCAGCATCACATTATAAATGTTATACACTTATACCGTGCTTATGAAAAGGTCCAACACAACCTCGGTTTTGAAACGACTAGTAATCTTTATTAATGAGACCGAAAATTGCCTTCATCCCAAAATGCGTGTAATATATCTTTGTGAGTATGGGAAGGAAAAGCCGATCATAAAGGAAGGAAACAAATCCTTCCAATAATGCGCGTCATAATATTTTCCATAAAGATTAATGTAACATATGATTACACATGGATGGAAATATGGTACGGACATATTGTTAGGTCTGTAGGCTACAGACTGTAGCAACATATACCAATAAAGATGGGCTATATTTGAACTGCTATTACAGTTCACTTACTTTGTCAATTTTTCAAATGTAAAAGTTTGCTTATGGCATCTATTTTCAATGAATGACGGAACGAAGAAGGGAGGCCTACAAGTAAAGCCAAATTATTCATTTCATATTTACAATGTCGAATCCTTTCCTCGTTACAAATAATAAATGTCGTGTTGTTGTTGTATGAAAGGCTTGTGGGGCTGCTGCTAAATTAAATTCTACCTCCCCCCATTTTTCAATAAAAACTAACATATTGAGCAATATTTTCCAGTACCGTAGATGATGATCAGGTTGAAATTGAGAACTAACCACTGGCATGTGCAAACTGCAGTTTTTAATTAACATATTTCATGCTAAGCTGATGTAGCAAAAATGGATGGATTAATATATGTAGTATTTACTCGCTCAAACGAATTCCAATTCCAACTCCAACCATGTTTTCATAAAGAGCTCTATTTGGAAACGAAAGCCGTGACAGCAGTATACGTATACGTAAATCTAATTCAAGTGAAGTATTGCGTAAATGTTTTTGGTACGATTTCGAGAATGCACTCCTAACATACGACGCAAATTAGTATTGCACAATCGATATTGTACCTAGCATTCCATTTTTATCACGTACCTTCTACAATTCGTTGATTGGTACTTACCCTTTTTGCGTATTCACATCAAGTTTCACTTTTTCATTTTCAAGGCGAGCATAAAGTTCAAACGTTGAACTCAAAGTCGGGCTTACTGTCAAACTGATAAAAGTTTCGAATGAAAATGGTGTATGAGACCAATACTTTTCTACTCCAGGCACCACGTTTCCCAAAGCTACTATTCAATCTTCATTTCACTTTAACTACCAATACCACGTGACAGCATCATCATTTATAAATATAACCATTTGTGATGTAATGCTAACCAAAAATACCTTTGCATTGTGTTGAATAAAAATGAGCAAGTCGTCTCTGCAGGTTGGTGACATCAAGATCGAGTCTGTTCGGTACATTGGGCTGACTGGCAGTAGCAGACAGACATCATAATCCTTGGGATCAGAATCAAAAAGGTTTTGGCTGACGGTTACATTGAAAGTTGCTTGCTTAGGAATATTTCGTCGTCGTACCGTCAGGATTTTCTGAAATTCGTCCTTGATACAATGTAGGTACGATTGCTCACGATTGTAAAGTGCCGTCATTTGTACTATCTTAACTTTCTTGAATTTCTTCACTTTTTCCATACATGATATATTATGTATATACATCAGGGGTGATGTGATGATTGAAAAAATGAGATTCGGCAGAAGACCTAAATGGATTGTAGTTACCACAGAACGCAAACAGGAAATGACGAGGTCTTCTCCAATGACTAGTTTTGAGTAAATACTATGCTAGTGCCCGGTTGCTGTTCAATGAATTCCAAACTTTCCGCAACAGACACCACATACCACAGTTTTCTCTTTAAGTATCGGTTGTTCCATAAATGATTATTGTTTGCTTTGCTTGTCAGAAAAGGGCAAAATTATTGAATTCAAGGCCCACTACAATGCAATCTAGACTTGTCGAATATTTTAGTAGAAATGGGTTTATTTATCTTCAGAGGTCCTTCAGGGAACAGGCCAAAATAGTAAAATCATTCCGTATCCTGCATTCATAGAGTATTATTGAATAAAAATATGTATTTCAGTAGCAAACCTCTCTGGGAAAGTACTAGATAAACGGTTGACTTTAGCTAGGCAAAGCTTTTAGTGATAAAAAATAGGAAGTTGTGCTCGTTATTTAAATATATCTTGTTTCGTTTCATTTCATAGAGGATAGAGTCGGAAGGATGCATTCACTCACGCGCTTGCACTCACTTTATATGAGTGGGGAGAGAGTCTTTTCACTTTAAGGTTTCTTGTTACCGCTTTTCAGGTTTTCATACTTTCTCTGGAGAACCAAATCTGAAAGAGCAGGAATAACTGTGCTGGTGCTCGCAAACATATATTTAAGCCCACATGAGCACGAATGCAATACAATTTTAATGAGAAACTCAAAGAAAAGGAGCTACATTCAGTTCAAAGGATTCAAACGTGTTTTTCTGAACAAAAATGTTAGTAGTTTCTCGTTTGCAGAAATTGCTGAGAGTTCCTCCCTTCACGTGTACATTTCATATCTTTTTGGAGGTATAATAATACACCATTATTCTCACCCTTGTGACCTTCTGTATACGATTTTCTACCTCTGATTTGCTCCTTTTCCATTTTTAACTGAAAAGAAAATCTTTTCAAAGGAATAAATTGTATTACATTGTAGAGTTTAGAGTATAAGTCTCATTAAATATGCCCCCAAGATAATTTATCAACAGATATAATTTTTTTTATATAAATTAAAAGTAATGATTTCCACTTCTTTATATAATATGATTTCTTCCTACATGACGAATCAAAGGAACATACGTAGGACAAATGTCAAATGGAGAGGCAAACATATTCGATATTTATAGGTTTTGTGTTAAGATTCAAAGAAGAAATAAGAGGATGAAAGGTAGTCTTTGTAATCTTTAAGTTTTATCTTATTTTAAAAATTCATTCAAGATTTATATGCGAATACTATTAATTTCATTTCATTCACTGCGTAGAATATTTCGTAACATTATTTTTCTTTAAAAGAAAACGAGGCACTCAAAGAGCACAATATGTGTTTTGACATTGACGAGTGTTGCAAAAGTTGCACTGAATAATTAGACTGATGTCCAACTTCCTTTGGTGTCTATACGACTACGCATGGTGGTTTGAATAAAGTAAGAGGACATGCACACATGCTAATGCAACCGGATGTTTTCCCCGTTGTTTGTAATCGTGATATCATGATTAGCAAAATATCATGGGGATAACTGTAGACCTACGTTGAAAATGGTTTCAACAACTTTGTTTTTCAGTTGAATTGACATTGCACAGCAAACAATATCATAGAGAGTGGGGACTCAGCAACAGTTCGAGAGTAAGATTTCATGTTGCCTAACATTATGCCAGATCCCAGTGGCCTACTTTTCCTGGATTTTAACATGCAGTAGAGGCTCTACATTTACATAACGAAGTGGGTATAAATGCACCATGTTTCTTGATTCTTACCAAAGCTCATTTAAATTGCATATGCTGTATGAGTTCTGAGTTCATATTTTGTCAACTCGGCGTTCTTCGTCACTCAATTTTTATAAGGATCCTACAGAGAGAAGGAGTTAATAGTTTGGCTAAAACATTTGAGATCTAGTAAGATATTTATTCTTATCCTCTTACTTAAATCAGTGTGGAAAGTTTCTCCCACTCTCATGCACTACACCACTTGATATGCAGAGTGCCACTCAAAATGAAATATGTACCTCTCACTTCATGCATAAAGAAGTACGCTCCAAGTGCGTACTCTCTTACACCGTCACCTTATAAGTGCGCAAGGTCGTGGTTACTGCGCTGCGAAATGCAATATATATCAGCAGACTTTGAAAAAAGTCTTATTCTCGTCCGCTTCGATAAGATTCTTGTTTATATTCTCTGTATTACTGGAAGGTATACGTTACATTTTAAATTTAGTCACATTTAATTGAATCGGATAACTACTCAGAACAAACAAAAACAAACGTTGATATTATCGAATGACCCCAGAACTCTGACAAGAAGAGTTTTCAAGTATTATTTCACGAAATAATAGCTAGGTATGAAACTGATATTGAAAAAAATAGAAATGATGAAATTGTAATTGTATGATGCACGCAAATCCATTTAATCAAGGTCTGGAATTTAAATGAGAGCTACATATATCAGCTCAATAATTCTTATCGGTGCATGATCAAGAACATGAATATTTCCGCTGTTGTGTGCTCCATTAAGAGTACACTTAATAATTAATATAAAGTATTTCAAAGCTGGCTGTAATGTGAAAAATCATTAGTTAATAGACATTTATACAAAGCTGATTTCTCGAGCTTTCTCGAAAGCGCAAATGTTACATTTGAACCATAAGAGAGCGAGCAAACCATGCGGAAACTCGTCAAGGGAAAACAAACATGCTACTTTGCTATACTCTTCCAAAATATTTCTGCTAAAGCATGTCCTAAATTAACTCAACTGTTATACTTAAATAATGATAAACAAACAGATTAAATAAGCCAAGCAGAATACTTTTGAAGCCCATTATTTGAGCAAGTATTTAATGAACTACAAACGACAACATGCCAAAACAACACAAAAATTGTTTTGGCTTAACCCCAAATGATTCAAATAGTAAATATAGTAGCTACAAAAAATAGTAATTACCTACATCTCTAAATAGGTCGACTCATACAAGATGTCAGTCGGGCTTTTTTTAGGGAAATCAAGCTGAGGAATCCACATCCATCCTTTATCTTAAGATGCCCCAATTCTAAATGTTAGAAATACTTCAGAATGACAACTTTGTACGAATATGTTCATTATATTTGCGAAATTTAAGTTGTTCTCATCGCCAGATGCAGATAATAATAATTGTTTGCCTAAAAAGTCAATATGCTGATAAACCTATAAATTGTAATTACATAGTAATAAATAAGCATTTATGTGTTACACACAAATGGGTTTTGAATCACGTAATATATATATAATATTTTCATCCCTACTTTTCATTCCTTTCATTCATGTCATCAATCTTGCTCCTTTTCTCTTTGTGAGCATTCATATCTTTTGCTTCACAGGGTCAGATTAAGTAATGTAAGCTGTCTGACGCGTCTAATCTTAAACTTCAGCAATTGTAAACAACAACAATGAGTACAGTCAACAGTACCTAGATTCATTTCCTTTGACAAGCAGAAGCTCCTTACAGTTTGAACTCATCATCATTTTAGAGCTCATGTCAGGCTTATTATGTGCAGTCGTGATAAATTGAAACTGAGTGCAAACGCAAACGAAAGGAGATTGATGACTTTAATCAGCCAGGAAACTTGCAAAAAATACAACTAAAAGGAACAATGGTTGGAGAAGAAAAAATGGATTATATACTTGAGTGTTTACCCAATTGTTGAGTACATACTACATATCGGTGATGATTGCTTTGAACACAATTTTTCTCGGTTGATATATAATATTGATCCAGTTTTGCTAAAATATCCCCATCAATGCACGGTAGTATTCAAGACTTTACTAAAGCACATTAAAACTTTGCACAAAACAGTATGCAATCTAAAATATTTAGGAATATAGTTTTTTAAATTTTTTAAAAACTTTTCTTTTAAATTGGAATTTGCGATTGGCGGTATACCCAGTTCGGGTATTTATTACAGAATTCCAAATTCCTGATGCATCGTTTCGTAGAAAGCATCGATAACAATAATGAAATGTTCAAAAAATTGCATAGAGAATTTACTTGGAACTGTACAGCGGAAAAGCGTATCATGTGTCATGATCATGACCATCATTGTGCTGCATTGCACAACCGAATGTGAATAGTTTCAAATATTGTTTGGCGACTCAATGCACCACGACTGGTGCCAAACAGCAGTAGCATGTGATATAGAGGCTAAAATTGTGTAATAAATCGTACTGACTCGATCTGGTAACAGCGTTTGATATCTGATATTAGTATATCTAACAAGCACACAGAGAATTTGTGAACCATCTTACAAGGCAATTCGTATGCTGATAATGATGACGGTAATGTCTATTATTTCGTCTTTGAAGCTGCCATTATTCCACATTCTAAACAAGCATAAAAGTCTACTCGGCCTTTTGTGATGTGCAGAGCAAATAACTATGTATAACAGCACATTTCATGAATGGAAGGAATCTCCTTTTTGGAATCTTGCTATTAAAGGAACAACATGGTTGGAAGGTACCCGCATTCCGCTGAACTGAAGGGTTTGTGTGTAATATATTTACTCATTGTATATCGTTAGTATCCATTAGTATTCGAATTCCAAAAAACAGCCTTATAAATATACTCTTATTAGGCTTGGTTACACTTTCTATGTGCCAGTGGTATTAGCCACCATCACAAACAAAGTTACACATTGTATTTTGCGTATTTATTACAACATTTCGGCCAGCATCTCTTCTTTCACTCGTTATTCATTCTCTTTGTGGATTATGATCCGCTTCCTATTTCCCCAACTGACGTATAAGGGTAAGTGAACGATGAATAACACCAAACTTCAACATAGATATTTGTTTACTTGTGTTTTCACTCATGTCAGCACAAATGAAATTAAAGTCATGACCATTTTTACTTCATATTTGTACTGTAGCAGAGTAATTAAATACAGAATCGGCACATTATAATATTGTTTTCCTCGGAAAAGCTGGATGAAAGAATTTCCATAAATTAAATTGGTACTATGGCATATGGTCTGCCGAGTATTAAGCGAGGAGTTAAACGAGGCAAACCTGGCTTTAAAAATAAATAAATGGAGAAGTAGAAAGTTCACAGGGTCCTTCTCCCAAGTTTTGAATCTGCTTCCATATTTTTGGCATACTAGGTCTTTCAGCACCTCATTCAGGGGTTTGAGTTAAACTTTGGTTTCGAACCGCAAACCAAGCGGTATTGTGCTTTGGAAGGTATGGGTGTTGTTAAAAAGGAGAAATTTCTGGAATCATACAGTAAAATTTCCCCACAGTGGAATGAGTATACATGCCACTTTCAGTGGTTAGTTGATTTCTTGGAAAACTGTTCTGTTCCCAATATTCTGAGCACTTATAAATGGGTTAAATTGATGCAAGATACAAATGCGTAGCTGTCGTTTTACACAAACTCTTCTTTGGGTTTACGGCGCAGTGAGATATGTTATTTTAGGTTTGACTGTATAAAACATACCGGAACAAATAAAATGCTATAATAGTGTGGGAAGCGGACGTACTAATAAGTTCCAAAAATTAAAGAGAAATACTTAATGCCACTATATAAGATTTCATGATTATAACTTCTGTCGCCTCCGGTGTATCCTGTTCTTGACAACTCAACCGTCTCAACTTTGACTCACCTTTGTGATATTATTATGACTCCTTCCCGTAGTCATCAGGTATTATGAACGTAAAACGTAGCTCGTAAGTATTACACAAATGTGTACAAGAGTAATGAAGTCACCGGTTGAGCTATTGTTCGTTCTTATTGTTTCATCATCATTCAGTCCTCACTAACGATGTGGATGTGATGATGAAACAAGGAGAAAGTCAAGTTGCAATATTATCTGATTACACAGTTCAAAGTTGTGCCTTTGCGAGGATGCAGGAGTGGAAGAGGGTCTATATCTCATATTAAAAGCATTGAAATTGTACACCCTTCAATCTGAAAATGTAGCAATTCGACCGGGAGTTAATTAAAGTTTATATGCAGCCCTACACACGCGAGAAGCACTAGGTAGAATGGACAGAAGGAGGAAAGGCTGGTATTCATTCGGCAAACTAAACTACGCTATGATGGTAATTCAATTGAGTCGCCTGAAGACTTTTCTGTCTTTTTCCTCATGCTCCTGCTGCATCTTCTCTTCCATTTTGAAGCGGCGAATTGAGTATATAAGTAGTATATGAAATGAAAGCCTTGCACATCTCATCATGTCATAAAATATGAAATTGTTGTCGAGTATATATAGTATCTCCTTTGAAAAGCTCACATGTCATAGTCCGTCTAGTAAAATATGTAGTAAGGAAAAAGTTTTTCACTTTCACGCTTGTTTGAATCTTATGTGCACTCAAGCCAACCCATTTTGACAATATTTTAGTCAAGTTTAAAGTTTGCTACACAGCTTTCCCTCTAAGCATCTTCTGTCACAGTTCTTCTCGTTCTCCTTTCTTCGAACAACTTTCTCCGGAAACTGTATAGTTGTTGTGTGCCCAAGTCCTACCCCTTTCTATCTGTCTGCGGGAGTGAGAGAGCCTTACATGGAGTGAGGAGAGAGCACTGTCGCTTCTTGTCAAAAATTTTGTCTAGTGAAAAATGTCCTTTTTTAACTCATAATGATGTTTCATATGAGGGAATCCGTACACTCTCACTTCACTCTTGACTCCCAACTTTCGATCAGCCTCAGCATCACTGTAACACACTAGAAAACTAACTATGTAGCACCACCACCACTTTCCCACTTACACAACAGAAACTTTGACCATTAAATTTTTCTCTTGTAAAGTTGAGCTTGTTGGGTGAACAAGATTTCCCTAACAAACTTGACGCAGTAAAGGAAATAAATGCAAGAGACCAGGCATGTCATCAACATTCAGTAATAGAAAATGATAGATATAGGAAGCAAACTGCCGAAAATTATGTTGAATTATTATTTTAAAAAGGCCTAATGATAATGAATGAGTATGGTAAACGGGAAAGTTTTAAAGCAATCTTCCCGTATCAACTTTAAAACTTGCTGAAATGATGTTTGTTTTCGAGTATAATATGAGTGTGAAGAAGAAAATGAAGAAGATAGGTAGCTAACATTGTTTAAAGTACCACTTCAGTCAGTTATTGCAGGTCATCATTCATCTTAATTCTACTTCTTATAACTTTATGCTAATGTGGGTTTTAATGATGAAATTTTTTACTTTTTGATTTCAGGAATGTACCTGGAATATCAGCGGAAGCTGCTGAGAAAACTTGAAATCGAAATCAGTTACTCGTGGTAGATTTTATTATTACTAGCTAAGTAAATGTTACACAATTCTTTCGAAATGTCTATATTATGTATAATTAGCATATATTTTTTATTGCAAACGTTTAAAAATTCCTCATTGAAAGTATGCCAATAACATAATATATCAGTTGGTCCTTTTAAGCAGCTTTGATGAAATCCATACTAATCAATGTTATGATAAAATTAATTAGCATAATAATTATAATTTAGAGCCACTATATATATAAACTTGTTAGAGGGACGTAATAACGTAATAGAGATAAGTTTAGTTCTGCAGGTAAGATAATTGAGAAATGAGTTAGGTTAGAGCGTAAGAGGAAGTGGTTACATGCGATAGCACACATTTCCTCACAGCAATCTAGTTTCACAGGCCTACAAACTAAAAACACTTCAGTATTAGCTGCATTGGTATTCGACTAGTTAAGTACGCAGTTTAGTTACATACATACTGCATCAATGTGTATCTATATATGAGAACAAAAAGATGTGCATGAATTGAGTAATAATGGAAAGTGATTGATTGTTAATTTAAGAACCATTTATTGTAATCATATTTGTAAACTACAATGTTAATATCTATAAGGTAAACTTTTTAAGCGATAAAATCCGATATTTGCATTGTATGCACTCTACCAAACCAAATAAAAACGCACACATAAGCACAATTTCTCTTAAAATATATCTTTGGGAAATTTAGATATTTTGTCAGTATTATAGCTATTGAAATAAAATTCGTCAAGCATAAAGATGAATAGGTTAGAGATTTGAGTAGCCAGTGAACTCATTAGAAACCGAGAGAGTAGAACAGGAGAGGCATGCATAAACAGAGCCCCTTATTGTGCATGTCTTTCCAGTTTTCTGTCAAAACACTTGTTCTCATAATGAGTTAAGTATAGTATTTTACTTATATACTGCATAAATAAATGTTAGCTCTGAAGGAGTGTACTTTATAGGAGAAAGTCGACTGTCATCAGTATCTGTTTAGAATTTTGCAAACAATAAAGTTTGTACACATTACATTTCTATGTATATTTTTTGGCGATATGCATGATACTGTATCCGAGAATATTACATGTTTCTGGAAATGTAGTCGTTTCCATTTCCAGGAAATACTCATTTTCATGGACTAGATTTATATGTAAGCGATATCTAGCTACTACCAAATTATATTTTGAAGTTGGAGTTTGCGATTTAAATTAATATGTTTGGTCGGATGAATCTCTTAAGCGAATTGTAATGTAAGCTCAGCCAACCATTTACGCATGTATGGGAAGAGTTTCGAAACAAATTATTAAATCTATGTATAACTATTATGATTATAATAATTTAGTTTTTCACAGTGAAAATGGAGATAAAAGTTGAATTAACAATTAGTGGGGAACAGTGATTCTGTGCGTCAAGTGAATGTTACTCAAATTGAATATTAGTCGCTGTCTTCATAATTTGTATGATTTTGAGATTTGTAATTGAAAACATCGATGGTGCTATAACGAGATTGTATGATTTGTCTAGTGAAAAGTCATTTAACAAGGTTGAGCAAGCAAGTCCGCAGAATTTAGAATACACATAATCCTATATATATATTTAAATGTAATAAGGATGATGATAAATGATAATGAAATGAGCAAATTTGAAGGCATACACTACTCATGGGAGTTTTAGTTGAATTTGAACATTGTGAACGTATGACATATATGTACGTATGTGTGTATTCAATCCTGTTTTAAAACGGAATAAAAGAGTTCTATCTGTTTCTTATTAAACGCCAGTCACATGAAACGAATATCTTTCTTGAACGTCAACCCCTTCCGTCTAACATCGTGTTCTGAATTCAGGCAAACAATTGCAACTCTCTAAAACTCAATCTTGCAGTGTCCTAACATGAAGTATCATTTTGCCCCAACTACTTTTGTAGCTACTTATGCATATCTTAATCATAGCGCATAGGATGGTAACTGGCTAGTGACTAACTATATACTATTAACTTCCACAGCAAACAACATGAATGAAATGAAATTTTAAATTCATGGAAAATGACTTCCATTTATCTTAGAAGCTTCTATGAGTTCATCGTTACAACAGGCAACAGAAAGGTTGTGGAAGCATAACCTGCCAAAATATTATTTTATGCATGTACAGTTCTTGACACTGTTGTTATACCTTTATTAGAGTCAACAGCTTTTCTATGCCCTACAATTCTTTGTTTCCTTACTTTCTCCTTCACTGCGTTCGTTTCACGGTACAGGTAAGGCTTTGAAGTTAGTTTTTACTGGATAATACTCTTCCACACCACAATACCCTCGAAAGTGAGTATGTAACCGTAATTCTATCCAACATCATAATCGAAGCACAAACACGTCTGCGTTGTTCCGCACCGTATGGAAGCATAAGATTAAAATAAGAGCCCCGTCAGAAAACCAAGCCATCGCATTAAGATTCACCATCTGCCTCGTTCACATTCAATTCAACCGTGCACAACTTCCCCCTCAAACTGTACGCTTCGTTCTTTCATTCTGCCTCTCTTACCCAAGTGGCATAATTTTACCCACACGATGGAGACTTGGTTCCATCATTAATTCAGGAACTGTGGAACATGCTCAGGTACTAACGGTGCAGTGGTGCATACACGGGACAGAGGTGGCCGAAAATATGAATGAGCTGATATGAGACAAGGATTTACTTCCACGATATGTTACATTTCAGTTTTACAGAAGACTCTCTACCTAGCATTTCGGCATCACATCCAAATTGCATTGTTGGATGGTGATGAAGATCAAAGGATATCAAGCCAAGGTAAACATAAATATGCCAGTGAAGGGATAGTTGAAGCATACACAAATCGACTAAACGCTAAAGGATTAGCTTTAAAGCAGCAACAAGAGATCTGCACAAAGGAGAAGCTGAAACTCATTCATCTCTGACAGATGAGGCGGATTTGGCAGGAAACTAATCGTATAGGTCTGAACTGGCGCAAGCATCACTTTTGAGCTGCCGTTTCAAGTCAAGGATACACAGAATGACACAGATGTAGACTTTATATATTATGCTGCTCTTGTTTGTAGCAATTAATTTTCTGTCATACAAGTATTAAGTCTGACACTATCAAAGTTAAATAGCCAACAAACGACATTTTAGTTTTCCTGTGTTTATCAACACCACATAACTCTAGTTAAACAAAAGCAAGTACTTTTCTCGTGCTATTTGAACTTTCTCAGAATATTTCATGTTTGCATTTTGGGGTGATATACCTATTGGATTTTCCAAAATGAAGTGATAAAGAACGAACTAAAATGTTGATTCATGTGACATGTTTTATTACAACTAAAAGTATACAGTTCGTTGTGAACTATAACAAGACTAGGAACTAAAATATAAGTAGCCAACTATAAAGTGAATTTATATAAACATTAAATAACATTAATTATAAAGTCCTGTTTTTAGCACACCACATCAGTAAGCTTCCTGTTTGAGCTGCGGAAACTCTTTGAATATGGTACGAATGACATCCTGGTCCCGAAGAGACAATGAAGATGTTTCCAACAAGATATCCTCCAGGTTGTTCAAGAACGGCGTGTTGCGAATGTAATCATATTTGCAATGGTGGAGAATTGCTTGGATCAATTTCAGGTACGAAGTGCGTCTCTGTCATAGTAAAGTAGATTATAAGAAAAATTAAATTAGAAGACGAATCTCATATCTCAAATAGTTTATCTGATGGATCACTTATAATTGTAAAGACAAATAAAGTGAGAAACTTACCTTATCTCCTGGCAAAAAGTTGGGCAAGTTTTTTGTCAAAAGTCTCATTAGAAGGATGGCTTGTGAAATTGAAAACACGTGGGACGTAGTACGACACAGGAAGATGTCCGTGACCAACTTTATAATACACTGATGAACGGAAATACTCACTTCCCATGATGTCAAGGGACCATCTAAAAACAATAACCGTATGAAAGTGGAAAGGAAATTGGCAGTGAAAACTCCTAAAATAAATTAAATTATTAAATTAAAATAAATTAGAGCTCTAAATAAACCTTTGTGGTCTAGCCAATCAATCAAGCGGCTTGTCAAAGTGTTACATTTCCCCACTCTAGCCATCCCGAGAATTGTCAGGTTGTCATACACATCATCCTCACTGAACTGCAGGTTATAGGATAGAAGGAGCTTAATCAGGACGTCCGGAAGGGCCCAGCCGGGTCGAGAGTCATCATTCTCAATCATGTCCAAGATGGAAACCACAAACTCCACACCAAAATGCTCTGCAGCAATTACGTTACCAACCAAAATTAAATTATCATAATTTACTTTGCGCTTAGCATAGCTACATTTTCTGCGTATCATTTGTTGTACCCATCAAATATATTGGCAATTCAGTTCCAGCTGTAAAGAGCACAGTTAACAGTTCTGCGTAGGCTCCAAGTTTCGAATACTCTGATTCAGGGTGAAGTATCTCGCTAGGAATACAAAATGAATCAGAAGTGAAACATGATGCAAGTGTTCTACGCTTTGAAATAACGTTATTAATATAAAAGAAAGCAAACCTGGAGAGAAAAACTGGAAAATTTGATTCTAAAAGCTTTTTCCTCGCTCTTGAGTCTCGCGAAGCTATGATTCCCAAAACTCCAAGAATTTCCCATTGAATTGACCAACGTTTTTCTTTACGAAGCAGACCAAATAATATCTTCAAAAACGAATACTCATCCTCGTTCAGCAACGTCTTCAAAACCGATCGATCTAAAGTAGCCTGAGAAAATGGTGAGATTCTCATTAAAATATGAACGACAAGGCAATAACAATACAACCAATACATGCAAAAATCTCAGGTGTCACAGTCTCATCTTACCGCAACTTTGTTTAGCTTCCGAAAAAAAGTAAATACAAATGATATGTTCTGCGAACTGGTCCAACTATCGCTAGGCTCAACCTTGAGACGCCGGATCAAATTTCGGAACTTATCAGCAGCAGACAACTTTAAAATAGTTTTACCAGATCTCGGTTGTGAAATTTCAGCCAGAGTAGACCCGGTTTTCATTGTTTTTACTGGTGGAGTTGTTGTAGTGAATAGAAAGGCAGATTCATCCATTTCTTCAGAATAACCACTTGCATCATCATTTCCCACCCCCTCACCACAAACAAAAAAGCTGGAGCACGCCAAATCATTCTTAAACGGACAAAAATACTTTGGTTTAACATTTAAATTGATTTAAGGTATAGTACGGTACATTGTAAGCACCAACTAAAGTACCTTGTAAAATTTGACAACTGTCTGAGCAGCCTGCAGACAAAGTAGTTTATTCATTCCAGTTTGTCGATGGAGTTGTTCCAGTAGTTCATCCGGAATAGGGAAGCAATCAAAGCAAACATGACCTTTGGAACAGCAACTTTTGTTCTGTGGTGTACCAACACCAACTCCACGAGTTGTTCTATCCCCTTTGGAATCAGCTACTGGTGTCATTTTCGTCAAAACAGGAGTTTTATGGGGGTTATATGAAACTCTCATGCTAGTAGAATTGCTAGGCCAGCGTTTATCGGACAACATCAATGTCCCGGAATTCCTGACATTCTTATCCAGTGGAGATTTTACTTCAGGAGCTTTGTCTGCTTCACTCTCACTATCACTGCTTTGACATGGGAATTTTTCTGCTGCGAAGGTCTGTTTGACTTCTTTCGTTTTAAACACCTCGTCGTCTGGTCTCGCACGCGCTTGAGAATGAGAGTTTTCGTAAGCTTGCTGCTCCATCAAATAATGGTCACGAATCTCCTTGTACTTGTCCAGACTTCCACGAACATAATCAACGACGTCTTCACTCTTAGCAAAAACATTATCATCTTCAGGCTGAACTTCTTCGAATTCGTCATTTGGATCTTCAACAACGTTTCTGGCTTCTTCCTGATACAATCCATTTCCAGACTGTTTTTCCACAGCAGGTATTATGGTTACAACCTTCATTTTGACCAGGTCTTCTTCAACTCGAAAATTTTCATTTTCAAGCTTAACAAGTGTAGCCTTGCAAGTGACAGTCATGTCATCAGGATAGTTCACCAGCACTTGGATAGGCTAATAAAATATTTTTTAATAAAAAATATGCAAATAAATTACTTTTCTATAACAAGTTGTCCTTACATCATCCAATTCTTCCAAACGACGACTTTCTGGGGAATTGCTAACAACGTTAAATGCCAATTGCATCGTTGTTCTGCTTCCACTGTCAACTGTGTCTTTTCCATCTCCAACGTTGATAATAGTAGTTGACGATTTTACAACACCCGCTGCGTTTCCACCTGCATCCTTCTCAGAGCCCTCTCTTTCTGTCGCAGTACCATCATCCTTACTGTCAATATAATTGTCTTCAGCGGGCGGCTCTATTGGTGACAACACTCGTCCATCGTCCCCTTCAACAAAACCCTGGAGCCCAACTTGTCCTGCAACCACCTCCACCTCAGAATGTTTGTGTAGCTCTTCATGTTCTTCATTCTGATTTTGATTATCGCCTCCTTTGGCAAGAACATCACCACCTGCTTTATCGATTCCGACTTCCGTATCCATCTTTAAACTAACAGAAAAGAGACAATTTATATTTTGAAGCTCAACTGCCAACCAGCAGCCAGATCTCGTTACACCATACCAAAAGATTGCTCAAATAACTCTTCGAACTTGCGTGAACTTACTAATTTTACAATGTGAAAAATATTGATATAAAATTAATTCAACAACTTGACGTACCACTGACTTGACGACGACAATACAGATGTTCCAGCTTTCGGCCTTATCGTTTCAGATAAAGATATGATTCTGATTCACTAATTCAGGTGTAAAAACATAAATTCACACTTATGGACGTGTACAATTTGTGTATTGAGGACAAACACAACAGCTCCGAAAGAAGGATGAGTACGAAATTCTACAAGATTTAGTTAGAGACGTACAACTTTACTTTTACTACTCAACCAAATTCTTCCTTCATTCGAGCAATTTGGTTGTCTGTGTCTGAGACTGGGTATGCAAATAATTGGGTTGATATGTTTGGAATGGACGTTTTTCTGCTAGTTTATAGCTTACTTTTTGACATTGGGACATGGACATCGCATCAAAACGTCAAATCAGCATATTATGCATAATGAGCATGACTTGAACACGCGTGTCTGCATTTTTCTTCCAGTTGCTAGTCTTGAAACGGAACATGAGCAATAACGCTACTAATTTGGTCTAAAACATGAAAACTTCTCACATTCATTCACAGGGAGTATAGTGACAGCAATTTTTAAATTAAAACTTTTTCTCATAAGCATTTTGACCTAAGAACGTCATAAGATTTCACGATGCCCCTTGTTTTGCTAAAACCCTATTAACACAGCAAGTACACCACCAAGACCACCCATATACTTTGAGGAAACTGTTATAGGCTGACTGTTAGCTGGCTAATTTGATGACTTACCACACCTCCGTTATTCTGTTTCAGTTAACCAGAAAATAGCAGGTCTTAGTTAGAGTTAAGAGAAAAACTTTCCAAGTAAATACATTTCGCCTGTGTATACAGTATAAACGTATAACATGCATCCGACAAATTTAAGCTAGAGACACGCTGCAATCATTTCATGATGATCATCTATTTCACGATATATTCATTATCAAGCTACATCAAAGAGTCTGTTCCGTAAAACTAGAAGGAACTTTTCCAGAAAGTTTGGTCACAACAACGGAATGACTCACTTGCACTATATGCATGAATATTTCATGACTCTTACTTTTGCGCATCTCTCAAACTCAAATCTGTACTGCTGGTGCAGTCTTCCTTTTCACGTAAGGATTGTTATATAAACCAATTTTTTCTCACATGTCTGCGTCTGCTGTCCTCTTTCCTGTCTGCTGATTTCATCAATTCCATTCCACGGAAAAGTGGTGGTGGTAAACTAGTGGTTCGTTATACCAGGAATAGTGAACATAATAACCATTTCATCAGTTGCATCAGCAGAGCCGAAGGAAAAGACTATCACTATATCATACTTTTCGTATCGAGCTTATTTATGTGTTTGGTATATATTCACCCATTCTGACAACAACGAAAAGTAGTTTGTTGGTTTACAGCTTTCACTGTCATTACACCTGAAATGAAAAAATTTGGGATTGTCTCCACTTTTACTCATACCTCCCATAGTCCCCATCAATAATGAATGTACGTCTGATGATGAACACATCTTGTCACCAACTTTCTTCAAAAAATTTCTTGCCTTGAATAAAGTTTATAAATTCAAAAAGAGGATTAGTTTGCACAAACAAGTAAATACATATAAAAAACGACTTGGCTATCAATTTCATGAAACGGCCCATTTCATAAAAGGCAGGCGATTTATTACATGTACATTTAGTTAGTTTTTATAACAAATCGGGTGGGATTCGAATAACAATGATGAATGTTTTGAGGCTTTTGTTACCTTTCCATGCCTGGAACGACTTGATCGATTCTGATTGGAATATGAGTTGACTGAACCCCTTAGGATAAAGAGAAACAGCAGGAGGCGACGTATACAATAGTAGTATGATTTGTCAGTTACTTAAATTCAATCTTTTGACTCTGAATTTCATAACACACACACAGAGTTGTATGATATGCATATTTCAGAGAATGATTGAATGACATACATGGTTGTTTACAGAATAAATTAAAACACTCACAGTTGACAGTTACAACAATATGAAAAAGGCTAGTAAGGATTGCCAATTCTATTCAATCTGTCAAAACGAGTACAAATATCGCATTTCTCAAATTCTAAACCATATTATCATGAATTCAGTATGGACCTGCTGGGATCTGAAAAAAGAAAGTAGAAAAGCATAAAAGGCTGCGTTATGCGATATTACTTACATCATTTCTCCGTGGATATGCTTTCACTCAAGTATTTGTTCCAAACAAACAGCACAACTCTAGCAGGTCATTCATTCAGGTACATAACATTTCACATCACTGGAAACCAGCATCTGTGTCTTATTCTGTGAGAAGCATAACAATTCAGTAAACAGTAAAATGCGGGTGAACGATCCAATTGCTATTGTAGTTAGAAATGCTCCATATACTCTGTACACGGAGATCAAACAATAAGTTCGAATTCGGTCGGGTCTTCTCAATTGCACCTTGGTTAAGTGTGTAGGGATGTAACTCCACAATATTATATGCAAACTTGTTATGTTACAGATGTTGGAGGTCTTCTGAGAAATGAAATGGCAAAAAAATCTGTTTGAACTGATCGTGGGTGGTACTTTATTTAGGTAACATGGTATTTTTTCCTTAAATACATGAACATAAATTCACTACTCCTACTTTCGCATTATACTGACTGACTGGTAACTTTGTTGAACGAGAATTACACATGTGTTGACATTTGTTAGCTATTTTTAGGGTAAAATTACAGCTTTCTTTAAGCTTCATTTCACCATATATACATATTATTACGTCTTTGCAAGTAAATACGTTAATGGTTCAGTGCGTTCCATTAATTGCACTGTCTTGACTCTAAAGAAGAACACTCATAAATACTATTTGAATAGACATTTAAATTAGTGTGGTTACATTTCATTTAGTCTGCAATTGTGACTACTGTTGAGAAACAGAAGAAAAGTGCATTTTAATGTAAATATATATGAATTGGGAAAGGTTTAGTGATGTTTTGTAGCAGTGTCAAAGACGACTGTCAATTACTTCCCCTGGTGACTCAAGCGCAGCTTGACGATCGTTAATGGCTTTCAGCAGCTTTCTTCTCGGTCCCATTTCTACTCCCATTGCTTTAAAATCCTCATCTGTCAGCAGCATCAAGGCCTACACAAGTAAGTGAAATATTAATGAAAAACTATACTTTTACTACATATCTCAATATGCCAACAACTTAAAAGCAGCTACAAAAGGGTAGGCAAGAGAGCATGTTGCTGTGTTCGCTTTTGTACGATGGTAATCCATAAATTACGAGTTGGGGTAAATCTGCACCCATAATCCAAGGCACATAAATGTGATGTCTTGAACTGAAACACAGAATTGTGAATGATTTCCATGAAATATTTTGAAGTAAGCTAAGGCTAAAATGTACTAATTAATAGACAAACTGACACGAATGATCACAAGCGCTAATTAATAAACATGACACTTAAAACAGCAAATGCCAGTGACAAGTGCGAAGGCATAGTAAACAAGATCCATAATTTATGAGACAAACTGACTGTAACATATTCATAATTCCAAATACGCATTTTGTATCGTGTCAGAACACAATCTATCGAAAGTATCATTTCATCTTTCTACGAAATCTTATGGTCATGTTTAGCAGCAAATGCTGTAGGCTACTACAGCTTGCAGTTTCAATCATTTTTCGTTCCCTTAAGACATAATGTTCTCCTCGTTTTAATTTGTTTTTCCTTCATAGCTGCGTAAAAATAAATGTTGATGTAGCCCCCCACATTATTTTAATTAAAAACAATTACCTCCAAGTCAATTTTTTCTCTTTCGAACACTGGAATATAATCACGGAGTCCAGCAGCAGCTAGGAACAGGGCTACAGCACCAAAATCCCGATCTTCATCTAAATTAACACAAAGCAAACATGTAGAGAGAGAAAGTACTTAATTCTGTATAATTGCACGTGGGAGTGGGAGTTGGAAAGATGTTAGCAAAATCAAGTAGAACGGCAACGAAAGACCTACTGTGGAAAGGGCTTAAGTAAATAGGGAACTTGTACTTTGAGTAATTTGTTGGTTGAAAAATGAGCAAACATACTCTATTTTTAGTTTATATACTAGGAATTAGAAAATGATAATCATTAATGCTTTGCATACTGGTTGAAAAAGTGTTCGTTAAATTCCACGAGTACACGAGCGTGCTGCCAGTACCCCCACCACCAGATTAATGATATAGTAACATCATATGTAAAGAACCCTTAGTGCTTTTAGTCAAATGGGCACTTGCTTCAGTTTGGTTCATTAGGAAGGAAGGATATAATGATGATGAGGAAGAGATAATGAAATTAGCCGAGTCTTATAATAAAGCGCCTACCTTCATCTGATGGGTAATCTGCATGAGGTTCATTTGGACTTCCACTTGAGTCCATGGAATCGCGATGTTTCCGACTACTAGTTCCACTCACACTGCTACCTCCGTTTGACTGGCCATTTTGACTGAAATTTGGAAAGGTTGCGAGTGTAGACGTGATAGAGTTGCGAAATGCTACTGAACCAAATCCGGGACGGTCGAAGATGGATGGGATGTTGTGAGGCAATGCTGTGTCATCAGTAAATCCAGAGTCCGTTCCAACCTATATGTTTTAATAACCATACGATAAGTATATAAGTAAATAATGAGCTTCATAATAATATAGCCAAGTGCTTCAGTCTTCTCGCATCTCTTTGCAGAAAAAAGACGAAAACATACAAATAATACTAGAGTTAAATAGTAAATGAAGACCTGATGCATGTAATCTGGTTGGGAAATGGATCTTGTCATGCCGATGCCGGAAATACTTCCGGCTCTCTTTCCCACTGTACCACCACTTCGACTTGTTGCGTAGCTCATTGAATCAGCATCGATCTCATCCGTTCTCCCATAGTCTAGTTCTTGATCCTCATCTTCAAAAAGTCCGGAAATTTTTCCACGTTTCCCTGCATTGTTAGAGGTAAGATCATATTTCGGGACATACATGATTTCAGAGTCCCTCCGAAGTCCCGACAAGCTCCTGACTGATCGCTTTCCATCTTCAATCTCTCGTATTTTAAATTCAGAATCTGCTGCTCTTGGTGGCGGCCTTGTGCCACTCATTGTTTGGCCCTTTTTTTGTTGAACTTTTTTGTACACACCGGAACTGGTGCCTTTTGAAAGAGCACCACCGCCACCACCGGAATGATGTTGGGAGTTTGCCACAATTTCTGAAAACTTTGGACTTTGACCGTACAAAAGTCTGGAATCTTTGCGGAGGCTCAGAAAAGCCATGGAAGGTCTATGATCGTGAAGATTTGGGGGAGCTCCGATGACCGGCATTCCTTTCACAGTTCCCTGCTTCTCCATCTCCTTCCTGTGTTTCATCAACTTTTTCTGCTCTTCCTCCATCACCTTTCTTGCTTTCTCTTGCAATTTATCAAACTCTTTTACTCGCTTCTCTGCATCTTTCATCGACTTCTCTCTGTATGATTTCGCCTGAAAGAGAATGTTGTAACAAGTTAGTATTATATTAAACAAAAAAAAAGATATTAAACATCAATTGACTAGTTAACGATGATTATTTAATCAAACTCATAAAGAATACATAAGAGACAGAAGACGAAGGCCAAACAAGATGCTACGTATATTAAATTATTTTTAATTGCAAAAAAAGCAGCTGCATGCAGAGCTTAAACATTAACTACAACAGTAGCATTAATAATATTAGACCTTGGGAAATATGCAATATTACTCTCTCTATATATAGCAGAGCTAAAGTGAATCGGTGCTATACTAACGAGATATGAAAGAAAGTAAATTAGAAAAGTAATCTTTGCAAGATCGCTAGAGACTACTTTCTCTGTGAGATGGACAAGCCCTTTCACTTTGATTTTATTTTATTTACAAAGCAATTATAAGCGTGTATTCTAACATCATTATGAGGAAATAGGGTATTAAGCCTTTGATAGTGTTCTGAGATACGTTGAATGAAAGAAGAAATTGAAACAGTCAACAGTATGGTGACAATATTTATAGAACAGAATAACGTCATATTCCTGAAAGTATTGTTGACAAGTTGCTCTAAGTCATTTGGGGAAAAGTGACAAGCGGAAAAGGAAGCGTTCATTCTTAGCCAAAAGCAAACAACCTTCTTTGGATCCTTTGTTTCTTCTTTGGCGATGGCAGTGTCCAGAAATCGGAGAATGTCATCACGGTTGTTGATAGCAGCCAAATCTTTGGCTGTGTGGAAATCAATGTCGAGAGCCCACATGTTCACGCCAAAGTTAACAAGGAAGGAAACACAGTTCATATGGCCGCGAGCGGATGCAAAGTGTAAAGCCGTGTTTCCGAAGTTGTCACATTTGTCGGGGTCACCCCTTTGTGTGATGCAAGCAAATGAAATATAAGAAACAAAACATTGTTAATTCATTAAGGTTCGTGTCCAAAAAAAAGTTCTGATACGTAGCTTATTGCGCTTCATTTTCGATTGCATGGAGTGGAGCATTTTAACGAGCCGTGTGCATTGGCACGTGTACACATTGATTTTCGATGGCTTTTGTGAAAAGAAATTTTATATCACACATCTTCAATTTTGGCGTGTTACGCCATGACCATGAAGCAACATGAAATGTCAGTAGTATCAACCTTCGACTTCAAAAAGGCATACAACTAACATATTTACTACAGAATCAAAGGCGTGAGTTTCATTCCTTGTTTTATGTTGACTTACCCCCTTCCTACAATCAAACGGAGAGCATCGAGATTCCCTTCGAATGATGCCCATAGCGTGGGCGTCATTCCATCCTCATCTTTGGTATTCAAGTCTTTTCGTGTTGCCTCCTTCAAAGCATCCAAATACCCATCTCGAGCGGCTCTGTAACATTTCCAAACATCAAACAAAGTCGTATAGAATTACTTTTGTACCGCACTTGAATGGACATTGACAACCGATCCGGTTAAAAGTGTGAGAGTAACTTTGACCGCGCTAACATCATGAGTAAAACCTTACCGTAAAAACACTTGCGAGGTTTGCTAATGTTTTGTGTTAAAATCGGATTAAAATAATGGAATTATTTGATGATGGCAATTAGTTGGTGAAAAATACTCTATTTAACTTGAATAAACACATCATTAAAAATTTGTTAGCTTTTGCGTAAATTTATCTTTACTTTTATAACCATTTAAGCACGCAAACATTTATTTCTAAGTATGACTTAAGCTTGTAATTCAATAAAGAAAACAATATCTTGAAAGTTTTAAGTTGTTTTTCAGTCTACTTCCTGTTTCATAAAACAACGTCTCCGTTATGTAGCTTAACAGATTAGTTTCAATTGTTTATTGATGATAAACTATTCAAGTGAGTCTGGGATTTCAAACGGTATAAGCCTAACTACTAAAACAGTGAAGTATATACAATTCACGAACAAAGTCCTCGTCAGAATTTATATGATTTGTTTCGAATGAGATCATATACAGCAGATGACATATAACGCATGTATGGTTGTCGGATATTTTCATGCCTGAAGATATTTTTCACTGTATCTCTTTGTTTGGTATTCTATTATACAAGTTATAATAGATGCTTGTATTGAAAATCAGATCAAAACATCATTCAAAATTTCGACATAACATGGCGAACATACATGTTATACTCCCGAAATGGTACTATACTACGCTTTTATATTTGTTGATTCAAGCAATAAGTGACATTCAAAAGACTTATGCAATTGAATACATTTTATGAGCATATGTTTACAAGGACTCACTTGTGATAGCGATCCATCTTCTCTTCTTCTCCCTTTGTACTTGTTGCTCAATGGATTTGAATTTGAAACGTTTCAAAATGCGAAGGTTGTGTTTGTCATTTAAAATTCGAATCCCTTTTCAAAAGGTTTTAACGGTTTCCATTGCATTGCATTTATTATATGGCTACAGTCCACATAAACTGTTCTGCTCAGTTCGTTTGCATAACAAACTTACTAATATCACCAACACTAACACCAACGTCCGTCGTCACTCGTATATAATGTATAGTTTATATATTTGTACATCAGATTATTTCTACATTAAACTTGTTTTTTAAGAAATTTCTAGAAGTAGAGTAATGATCCAAAACTATTATTATTATTTGTAATATAACGAGATTAAAATTATGGGCCGCTTTGATGCTGTCATATAAGTCCTTTAACATGGGAGCTGCTTCATTCACCACAGCAAAGGGTCAGCAAGTATTGTAAATCAGGGGTTTTCATATTACAAAGCAGTGTTGTAAACTTCAACTTGAGAGATTAGTTTAGATATTTTAATTGGAGATCACTGGGTAAACTTGAAGTAGGTGAAAGGCTTTGCGGTGACTTTCATAGTACAAAGGTGTAATCCGAAACTCACTATTTCATACAGCGAACGAGAACAAAGTTTCACAAATTACCCGGTAAATGTTCAGTTTATTTCCATTAGAACATTAGTATCTACTATCAAAATCACTAAACTTGAAACTGCTACAAACAGGAACAAAATAACACATTTCTCAGGTCAGAACATAACACCGCCTCTTACAATTAGAAAAGTAATGCACATTCGGTAAACGAGAACAAAGGAGAACTTCTCTGGAGTGCTTGTATCTTATATTCACTTTCTCACATGAAATTGCGTTTTGTTATTAGCCAATTTTTTGCAGGAAAAGCTAAATCGCAATAACGATCAAACTTTTGGTTTCACTTTTCTATTCTCAATTAGTTAATTTGTCATCCTGTAGGATGTAAGCTGAGTCCGTATCGCTTACAGAAAGGTAAATTAGATGAGACCTCGTTGTTTGAGACTTTTGGAACTATACTCACATGGATGGTTTTGTCAATGTCCAACTCAGAGAGATGAAATCGAATTCCCAATAAATCCAATCATATCTGGAAGACAAGGTTACGTTGCTTATCTCAGTGTAGCATGAAAAAATGTCACCCACCATGAAATGATTATCTGGGAAATGGCTTTGTCTGCTTATGATGACGCGGATGATATACAAGATAATGGTCCTCGCATAATGTAGTTTTTGATTTCGTTGCAGTGAAAAGAAATACAGTTATGTTGTGCCACCAAATGTCAACTTGATAACAAGATCTACATGGACTCAGAAATGTATGCACATTTGCAAACGACATTAACTCAAATGGCATCTGTGATAAAAATTCAACATGTGTTGGTTTTACTCAATCGACAAATTTCACTGCTAATTCACACTTATTTCATCATCATTAGATTTAGATTTAGGTACGCCTTTTCGGTGTGTGTTGAACTCATTTGAACAACTATAAGCACAGTATGATTTTTCTTATTGTTTTCGATAATGACGTCCACAAACATAGTTTGTAGTTGGTTTTATAGTACAACCACCGGTCGGCTATTTAATGATCTACCATGAGATGTGGATAGTGGTAAATCGTGTAAATTAGAAGCGACCTCATTTCGTATTCTGCCATATCAACTAATGAACGACGATATTGAACTAAACCTAAGGAGAAGCCTTGATTTTCATCATTTCTCATCTCATCATCAAATTTTAATGAAAACATCATATCATCATCACACCTTACAGTTCCGTGTGTGGGTACATATTTGCTTTTAAAAGTGATTCAGCTCAGCATAATCAATGCCGTCTATCTACATGTTCAGAAGTTTGTCAGATTGAAAATGCATTTTCGACACTACTGTTGAATTCAAATGATGTGGTTTGGTTTGTAGTGATACAAAATTCCTCATGAACAAGTTGACTTTAAACTCCTTCACATTTTCGACCTTGTTTGTGTACTCACATGAATAAAGCAAGTAGTTTACGTTCATGGTATGACTTTAAGTCTCTATAATAGTTGAACGATAAAAAAATGATGTAGCTCGTGCGATGGAATAAATTAGAGAAAATACTTGTGACCACTTATTGACTGATCATCATGATAAAAATGTTGTTGATGATGATGAGTTTGATAGACTGGGATCAAGTAGGATGATGGTGGTTCCCGATTGCATGCTCAATTAGAATGAGATGAAAACTGGTTCCCTACTCAAGAGACGATTAATGAGTTTGGCACGAAGAGACATGGACACGTTCACTTTTTGCACTTTGCTCACGACTCCCTGTACTCCATGCGGGATGCCGCATTCTACTTCTACTTGAAAAAAGTAGTGTTTTTGGTCAAAACTGTAAAATCACTAGCAATCAAACATATATTCGGTCTTGTAATCTCTTTACTTGTTTTTATGGCCCTTTTACCCTTATAAACATTTTTATTATGTGATTGCTCAATGATAACGATTTTATATTTGTATATCACGCACACTCACTCACTACTTTACTTTGTAGCCGGTATATTTGATACAGTATCGAACTTTGAGCACCACAGGGCCCAATCCGGAACTGAGTCGGGTTGCATGGAATAGCGTGGTTCTGATTGACACATCAAAAACTTGCCACCCATTCCTTCTCTACCCAGACTAAACTTAGACTTTCTCCCACAACACATCTACACAATATTTGCTCCCATTGTTAGCATTAGGATGAGTAATAATAACGAGAGGAACCCACCATTCCACGTATCATTGACCCTTTTTCCAATACCAAATCAGACGATTAGTATATGAGAAAATCTACACAAGGTTTCTCACGCTTATAAAAATCCATGAGTAGAGTCGGAAGGAAGCGATGACAGCAGGAATGCAGTTTGTACTTTGTTCTGTGTTGCTCTTCTTTGCGCAATAAGTCCTCTGATAAAATGACGCCAATCTGGAAAAAAATGACTCGTAAAACTCAAGTAGTACAGTCCAACATGATGATAATGAGTTGCAAATTGAAAGGAAATGTTGTAAACTGCGTAATGAATTTTAGAGGCTGGATGAAGGTATTATATTATGGTAGCTATATGCCCTTCATGAAATCTCTGTGTGAGTCAGAAAAACTGATGAGATTGCTAATGTCAATGCTACGGGAATTCACTTTTTTTAAAACAACTGAAGTGATTCAAATTGAGTAGCTACATCCAAGCGTCAGATGGAAGAGCCAAAAAATCACTGTACAATGTACACACACACATTACATTTTTGTAAGCAACAAAACAGTATATGTCCTGCAGCAAGAGTGTATAACAGCATTAGTAACAAAAACAGACTTTACGAAAAGTGTGATTATCATCATCGTATTAATAATGTATCATCTTCCTTTGCTACATTGTAACAATGAAAAACCTGTGGTTTTTATGGTAAGCGCATGCATCTATACTAATGTCGTCCCAGTCCCATACCCATCTCATCTCCCATGTACGTGCAGGAAAGGAAAAGCGGGGGATGGCTGGTTTGGTTGAGTGAAAAAGGAAGTGCAGACTAACAATATATAATAATACGTACACACCAACAATGATGATGATGCGATCAAAGTGAAGCCATATGGCCAGCCAGCCCCAGTGCCAACGCCAGCGAAAGGCAAGGCTAATGCAGTATAATGTTTATACTCTGGTTGAACCAGTACTCAGGTCGATGCTTCCTGTTTTACAGAGAGACAAAAAATGATTACATTCATGTATAAGTAAGTACCGTAGGTAGCCCCAACCATCATAAAAGTTATATAAGAGTGAGACAAACAAAAGAAGCTCTTGAGGGATGATGATGATGATATCATTTCAGTATTAATGTACTACGCGTTCATCCATGTGTATTATAGCTATATATATGCTTAAAATAGAAGTATAACTTTACGACATATATATAGCCTGCATTTAATCTCCATATAAGTTATAGGCTTTGAAAGACTTACCTTTGATTATCATCATATCATGGCAGGATGTTGGTTCGTTTGGTATTGGTACCTTTTGCTTTTTGCCAGGCTAAAAATGCATGAATTTTTTGTAACAAAATATTCGCTTGAGTCAAGATAACTTCCTGCTAACCATATTGCTTTTTTGTTTCATATTACATAAACATCCCCCGCATGCAATTCATTCCACTGTAACCACACATCTGAGTGAGTATCAGCATACCTCACCCGTTACTTACTACAAGCTATATGTCACATTCATCATATTCCATTTGAGACTGGCTGATAACGTTACCCTGTTGAATTTTTGAACTTCTCCAAAACCACTTCTTTTTATTTTCAGTTGTTAGTTTCGGTTTTTCACTCAATTGTGGTCACACGATATGACGAAGTGATGGGACCTTTACTTACATCCAACACCAAATATGCTATGTTGTTACAAAAAATTGGTTACGCGTAATGTACAATATCATGTACAGTTTGAAATATTTATAACATTACTTCAACCAAAATTAAAGCTTTTGCCTTCGGCTTATGTTGATTTAGTAATGGCAAATGATACAATGCATTCAGCTCACAGACTTTAGTTGTTTGGAATTTACGTGATCTTTGATACAACGATCTATAAACTGCAAGGAGAATGAAGTATAACAAATGCAAAATTAGAATTACATACCTATACATAAGTTTAAAAAATAGATGCAACATATTGCCAGAAACGGTTAAAGAAAATACCATGATTTCGTCCGAGTTTACTCTTGCAGCGTTTAATTAATTTGTTCAATTATAATTGTTCTTCTAAATCTTTTAAAAGAGTATTTTAGAATGATATGTATTAGATACAATATAATATGTATAATAAGCATTAGATTTAGGTTTCATATTTTACTTATACAGCTCTTATTTTGCACAATTGCATCCAAAGGGCAGATTTCGACTGCTCTGTGCCATCTACATTAAGAGATCTTCACTATATTCGGGGTACGAAGTCAGAGTTTTATATTGTATACAATCGCATCGCGTAGTGGGTGTTAAATTTCCAACATTGAACTTGGTAGTATTTTTACACTCTGAATTTTACATTTACCAATTACCTACATTGTTTGCTATTGTAACCATCAACGATTATGCATGATGCATCGACGTAGACATGTAAAATTAAGATAAGCAATTAAGTTATATATTTCTTTTCCCGATTCCCGATGGCGACCTTGTTTGCTAGACTCATACGAACTTCTAGTTTAGGAACATGGTTTTTACAAATAGTTAGTTCATTTGGGTTATGCTGATATATTTGTAATTAATATTTTAATGTGAAAGATTAATTCAATAAACCTTGCCTCGATTCGGAACTTATATTTCCTCTTCCTAAAATATATACGATAGTTAGCCGGAAACGGAAACGTTACACACATTTTAGGTTTATTGTAACACATAATATATGCTGTACTAATAAAAAAAAGTTCCTCATTGAAAAGCAGTCATTAGATTTAATCAATTCAATATATTGCTACTGATGTATACGTACTATAGCATAATGTGTAATTGAAGACCTAATATGAGCAATATTGAATATCAGTAGAGCAATCGATCATCACTAAGCGAATCATTTAAAAAGTGGTAGTCTCATTGCCAATACATTAAACAAGTTATGAATGAAATGAAATTTCCGACATCTTATCTGGGAAAGATAAATAATTCCGCTTTTCCTGAGAATTATCTTTGTATCTTTCATTGCTACTTTTTTATTTCGTTTTGCATACATCCGTGTTTATCGTCATTGAACATAAGTGTATAGTTCACAAGACTCTGAAAGTTTCATTGTACACATGCTAGGTACTCGGCTATACCTTCTTGCTTAACACAGTTGTGCGAAAATCAACAAATTATATTATGACTATATATATGTATTATATTTTTAGACCAGTTCAACCGGTCTATCGTTTCTCACAAGCTAAAGCCTAAGTTCATGGATGCACTCTCTTGGAGCATTGATTTTTTAACTTACATTAGGCATCTGTAATCTACACGCGTCAACTATGCATACATGCGTCATTCCTGTCATGTTCAATCTTTAAGGTAAGAGAGTATTGTTTTTCACAAAAACCTGGAATATTATGCCTATGTATTCTGTACTGGATAATTCAATGATGCATTACAATTACGCAGTAACTCCTACTTGCGAATTCGGCATATTAGGATACGAAGAAATGTTTTCATACTCCACAGTGTCTACCAGCAAAAACGGAAGCAGGCCTGTCTACTATAAATAGTAATCAGACTTTGAAAACTAATCAGTTACTAAGAAATTTGCCTTCTGTAAACACTACATCGACGCTCAGTGCTTTTTACTTATATCTCCCAACACCTAACACAGAAAAATGTTTGGAACCAGACTTACCGTGGCAGTTGCCATCCTTTTAGTTGTGACTGCGTCACTTGTACTAGCCGTTCCAGCAAGTCCGAGCGATGTAACTTTCGAATCGTTGGATTCTAGCCATTCGGTAATTTTTATACGTTATTCTCTTTGTATTCCATTCCCCTGAAAGTTTGTACCATCAACTAATTTCTTCGGAATTACATTTATAGAGGATTGCAAGACAAGCCATGAGAGTACGAGCTAGCAGAACTTGTAGCAACTATGGAGAAAGCTGTGCCAGTCGACCTTGCTGTGAACAACCTACAGGGGACATTGTTTGCTATAACTTTAACAGGATATGTGGACCACTTCTTTGATAAAACTTTGTCATTTAACTTCATTTTATTTAATTCTTAACTTTATACCATTCAAGTATTCTCAAGAATTGCGGTGCAATATTATTCATCAAATCCAGTTCTTAATATTTATCATCATATACGTATATTTGTAGAGTAGATAAATAAAACAGTACATGAAATCCTACTCCTGTTTTTGTCATCGTTCCTGTGTCCAAGCCTAAAGTTATCACAATAATATCAATCGGATTCTAGGGCATTACAGAAATATCTAACGCCATTCGTTTCTCATTCTTTGTCTTCACACATAGCTTTATGCATATTCTATACAGATCCACTTGCACTTACTCCTAATATTACTCAGGAGTTGGACCACCCAGGCATTACATAAACGCGTTTGAGATACCCCAATGCTTTGCGCGAGGAGTGAATGCATACCAAACAAAAACAGTTGATGTTGATAATAATATGCTTTGCAATCTGATACGATTCCTTGCAAAAGGAACCAAGCACCACAAGCATTTGTAGCATTCTTCAATCCATTTTTAAATGGAAACACAAAATGACTTAATTTTTAAACATGAAAGTAATAAATAAGTATTCTTTCTAACAAGTACGAGCTACTAGCACAGTGCTTTCTTGGTTATTGACGAGTGAAAGCAATATTAGTTCAGAAGAAATGTGTTTGTGAATAGTCAACGATTGTCAGAGTCGCATCATCAATCATGATGAGCAGAATGCAAATCAAATTTTCTTAAAAATCTAAATAAAATACATATCCACAACCACGCCACTACGTTTTAAGTGCAAAAACACATGCATGCAAAAAATGCATGAAACATTGACTCCAAATGTTTCTGGTTGATTTTCTTTTATGGATATCGAGATAGAAGAAAGACTGGCTAAGATTCTGAATCTGTACTTTTGTTCATCACCATTCAAGCTTAAAGTTTTTAGTTGGCCTCATCATGAATGCTGAAACTTTGAATATAATGATGTTGAATGGGATGAGCCATCATCATGAGCACGCGTCATATGAAAATGCTTCGTCTTCATTGGAACTCGTACAAGAATCTTCATCTTCGGGAACGTTGGATTCAGGAAATAATACATCTTCTTCAGTATCATCTAATGTAACAACCCTTGAGCTTCATCCGAATGTCATTTTGGGAATTCCTGAAGATGAAGATCCAGTCACAGTTGCAGAGAGACCTCATATGTGCACAATTTGCCATGCTTCTTATAAGACTAGAACTCATTTACGTAGGCATATGTTTATCCACATGAGCTCCAGACCTTTCCCTTGCCCGGAATGTGGAAAAGGTGACCAAAACTAACTGTTATTCAACTTCCCGATAAATTAAATGTGTAACTGTGGCCTGATGTATATTATTGGTAGAATGCAGATTATAATTGAGTCAACTGTATTTTATTGCAGGTTTTAATAGAAAGGAACACTTGAATAAGCATTTGGAAGCGGTACACAGTGGAACAAAACACAATTGCCCTTACTGTGATAAAGAGATCTCCCGACTGGACCATTTAAAGAGACATATAAAGAATATGCACGGAAATGTTACAAAGGTATGCACTGAAAATATGTAAATACATATAACCATGCAATATACGAATTCAATATTTAGTTATGTTTGAATACATTTTAATTTTATAGGATGATAAAGCAGCAGTTCTGAAAGTACAGCTTCCATGTGGTCAAAAGCAGAAGGCACAGCTATCGTTTCTCACCCCAAGTTTCCCACCTGGAACTATTGGCCAAACCATTATCACACCGATTCCTCTTTCAGCAACATCGATTGATAAGCTATCTAGGGTAAAATATGAGCCTCATGATGGTACTCTGAGTCCAGCTTCTATGGATGAGGATACAGCACCATCAATGACCATTATCCCTAGCAATATTTTGGGACCCGGTCAAGGAGTTGCCACTCTTGCAATACAGAGCATTGGTTCTTCAGTACCAACGCAAAAAGTATTAGTTCATCAAAGACACCCGACTGGCTCTAGTGTGAATTTGTCAGCAGCCACAAACGGACTTGCTGGTTTAGCTAACCTGAGCTTATCCCTAGGCGGTCACGCAGGAATGAACACCACAACAGGAGGAGGAGGATGACAAAGAATGGCAACTTTCACTTCAGAAAAAGATTTGAGTATCCATGCAAGAACTCACAAATTGCAACCCTATCGATGCCCCGATTGTCCTCGCGCATACACTCGTCGAGAAAAATTAACAGAGCATATCCGCTGTGTCCACCAAGGACAGAAATTTCGTTGTGATTACTGTGGGAAAGAGCTGTCTCGAAAGGATCACGTACTGCGACATATACGAAGTGTACATCCAGAAGTTTACGCTGGGAGCTTTGCAGAAGTATGTTACCCATTTGCTAACGATAATAATTGCTTTTATGCATTTAATAGTTTCAATTTCTATTTAATTTATATACAATTTGTAGATGGCAGACAACGACATAGTAATAGACCAACAAGGAAGGTTAGTGAGCAGGTCAAGTACAATGTCACAGCTTAGTCCTTCTAGTAAACCAAAACGGAGTCTTAAAAATACAACCATCAATATACCGTCCATTGGAGACGTCGGTGTTCTTCTCAGGAGTGTTTGCCATGTGTGCCTTAAGGTTTTCGGAACTGCTTATCACCTTACAAGACATATTGAATCATGCCGTAAGGGAAAATCACTACTAATCGTTAATAATCGCGTGAATGATGCGCATAATAATATAAAATATTCTCCATTGTTTTATAGATAATGGAGATGTACGACCTTTCAGTTGCACCGCATGCAATAAAATGTTTAAAAGAAAGGATCATCTTACAAAGCACATGAAATCGCATTGTCCAAATCTGAAAGATGGAGTGTTAAGCCAACAGATAACTTCACCTTGCAGTTCAACTTCCAAAAGTAGAATTTCACCAAGTCGATCACTATCAAAGTCTGAAATGCAGTCACACCAAGGCATGGACAATGAAGCAGACTTGGGAATGTTATCTGAAGGCTCAACAAGTAGCGACTGTCATCACACCATTCTTCAAAATCTCCAAGTTGAATTGAGAAGCGGGGAACATTCTAGTCACGCAATTTCATCTTCCACGACGCTACCAAGTCAAAACAGTGGAGTACAAATTTTGGATGGTGGTGACCAAAAACATTCCAATCCCAACGAATTCAGTCTTGCGGTTATCGACTCTTTCATGCAAGGAAATTTAAATGTGGTAGTTGTAGATGAAGAGATTTCCAATTTTCTTCAGCAATCCTCGAGTTCACATCTTACCACCACATTTCCATGCGGGCAATGCCAGAAAGAGTTCCCTGCCAGAGATCAACTAATTGCGCATTTACAGGAGCATGCCAACGAAAGCATCATGCAGAATGATCAACACATTTCTGACATTAGTTTCTCCGACTTTTGAAACATTGCTCGACGCTAGCAGTAATTATTGTTGCCGTGCTTCTTCCACGCATTTTTACAAGCCATAATACCAGTTGCATTTGTTGTAAATTCTAGTAATACTTTTTAGGCTTAGTGCAATATATAATGTATCTTGTACCGTCAACGCAGTACGTAGAATTATAAAATTTTGTAAATCGTCAATGCTGCATTGTTTACAATTTTTAACATATTTCACTGAAACAAAATAAGATACTATTTTTACATTACTAATTACAGGTTTCACTTTCATTCGTGTAGTTTTGACATGCTAAAGACTCCAGACGTTGGTTTCATTATCTGTTTACATCATGCATAGGTCGTAGCCTAAAAAATACAGACTGTTATTTGATAGCTGTGTAATATAGAAATAATCTTCTGTTCGTTCAGGTCAGTACCAAATAGAAACTACAAAGTACAGACTATAGACAGTAATTAGGAAAGAAACACAGGCAGTATCTTGTATTTTTTGTAGCCGAATCATATGCATACGTTGATGCAATGTGCATACAGAACTCATTAATAACTTTTGCTGTCTCCAACTGTCACCTGCCTGTCTTTTTCCTGTAATTAACAAATGATCCTTGTAACAACAAGCTCCAAATTTTCTATATCTGTGACTGAACAATAGCTTTGTAAAGGGAAATTGAGTGTGATGTATAAAGACTTGTGCTATGTACAGCATCGATCATTATCCACAACACAAGTGCAAAAAACTGTATAGGTTTGTGCGTTTGGTTCATGATGTTGCACTTGCTAAATTGATGTATTGCTCCGTTGTAAATCTCTATCTTCTTTATCTTTACAAGACAGCAAACTTTCTCCGAGAGCGTCTTTCAATCGCCAGTTTTGGTGTTAGCATACGTTAGGAATGCTAACATTGCATCCCTATCCTTGTGTCAGATCTTGTCATACACTGAATTAATCTGATACAAGTATGAAAGCTAAGGTATTACGTAGTAGTTATGAGCAAACTGCGGGTTGAGTGGACCAAAGTTAATCCAAATGTTGTGTCCAATTAAGAAATTCATGCAAAAGAGTTTCACACAGGGAATAATTTTTTTCTATCGAAGGCAAGGTGTGAAATGTGACTAATAGAAAACGTCTGCGCAATGCATAATATTCAGTACTAGAGTTGTTCACCTTCATTGATTACATGCAAACGACGTATAGAGATGATTTTTATATATTTTTACTTATTCACAAAGAATATATGGACATGGACGCTACTAGTTTTTTAAGATGAGATGACTAATCATTTAGCGGTATGCATTACTACTGCGCACTCTTTGATGTTCAGTTTTGTGGTTTGTGTTTACTTTATAAACTACTACAGTTACCATTTCACAGAAAAACACTAGACTCCAGCGCAGTGAGCTTACATACGCTTACAACCGTGTGATAGTGAGGTGATCATCATCTAATGCAACGCTTAGACAATACAACTTTACTACTGGATGTATGTATAGTGCATGTAATATGAATGGATAAGCATAAAAATGTCATTGGCCAAAAAAGCAAACAACCTTGAATACTTTGCTTTAATTTGCTCTAACTTACTATTAGTGGGTTCACATATTGCTGACAGTGGTGTGATGATGAGGAAGAAGCTCTAACTATCCTGTCCCCACCATGTCTTGCAGTCATCAAATATTTTACACACTTCAGACATGTATAAATAGCCACACGAGAACCAAAGGAGAACAGAGAACATCATACTAAACATATACAAGCTTCATCAGTTTTCCTGAATTTGCTTATCCAATTTATGATATTTATACCTTGTTATTTGTTAGGGCAAGCCTGCTATGCAGATAAGTGGTCCTTTTTGTATCGTGTTCGTCATATTTTATATGTGTCATCTAAAGACTGATAATGATTGTGATTGTGAGATGAGAACAGATAAATTATTGCATGCTCTGGATCTGCGGGCACAACATCTACAATCTTGCATGCAAGCAAAGATGCTGCGTTTACATGTTGTTAACTTTACTGTTTAAATCTACAATCAAGTTTGATGAGTAGCAATCAGAATCAGTAGAATCATAATTTTTCGTCTCTTTTTCATTACATGCTCATGCTGGCTGGGGTGCGACATGGAGTAAGAAAAAAACGCAATCGAAAGCATTCATGTTGGAGATTAACCAAATAATAGAGTTGAGATGCGATAAATCATAGAATAAATCCTATTAAAATACCTTCGTCATTCTTATTCATTTGATAAACAGCAAAATGAAGACTGACTTTAAAAAGCAGTAGACAAATGTATGATATTACTGTTCGATCATGAAGAAAGAGAACAGGAAAAATTTACAACGCGCAAAATAGTTTTGGATTGTAACGCAGTCATAATTCATGTGGTAAAGGGGTGTCCAAGTTTAGTGAAATTGAGATGATGTTATGAGGAAATATTGATAGAGATTCTACATTCTTTATGGATACATTATATTTGTATTTGATTGAGATGTGATCGCGTGCATACTACAGTGTTCCACTGCTCCTGTTCTAGGCACATGATTGAATGGCCTTTGTCGACTATAGAACACGTTTATTAGCTAGGCATGTGTTTTAAGCATTACTGTAAACTAATATAATACTTAAAACCAACAACAAAGCGCTTTACTAGGCAAGTCTATGCAAAGGTTTTTGTTGAATTGAGTTTTAATAGATACGCTCACTTTTGTAAGTAGACATAACTTACTCCTAGCTTCTAGCTGATAGTGAGTCAAACATCTCTTACTCATGCGCTAGATTTGATACACATAATCCACGTAATAATATTCCATACAACACAATGCGCCATACATACTTTTTGTTAGAAGAGCTACCATTTTTTGATGAGAACGTGAGTCGAGGTTGATAGCTATATGCTGTATGATATGGCGGAACACTAGTGTTTTTACCATTTTCTCACACAACCAAGCCACTAGAAAAGTTAGCCTAAAATCAAGAGCTTCTTCTCAGCTTTAGCTACGATCTAACTTAACACTTACGCTACGTTATTATATATATCGACTCTACTCCGCTCGCTCTTATGTATCACAGATCGGTAGTAGCGTTGAGTACATAAGCAGAAAGTCCTGTCCTGAGCTCCACAACTCCACAACACAAGCCAGCATACCCAAATGCAATGTAAGGCATAATATCAACAACAACATGATCTTCCTTGAGGAAAAACAGTGCTAGGGATTGCACTAGGTATTTTAGTGGTTAGTTGATGTTGGGAATCTGACAGCGAACCACTGTACTCGCCGTCACTAAAAACTTGGCCCTTGTGTTTCAATCCCAACAACCAGCAACTTATCCGTTTTATTGACAATTTTTGTTGCATTTACCTGCATATTTTGTGCCTGTACATACATATGTATCAAACTACATGGTGTTGACCGTGACTATACACTAACATTATATATTGTTTGTAAGCAAGAAAAACGGTTGTCGCCCGCTACACCTGAAGCTCAGAGCAAGCTCATCTCAGGTTGAAATTCTCAATCAAGTCTTTTGTGTTCCTAAAAAGTGGAACGGGACATTGTCCCACACACATCGTTTAAAGTAAAACAGTATATAGTGCTCAAAGTGTGTATCTCGTTGAAAATACGGCATGCTTTTGATAAGTAAACAAAGTCGGAGGAATGTCCATGCAAACCTGTCATCAAGGAAGGAGATTTGATTATTGTCATTTACATTTCATCATCATGCATGGATGAGATGATGCTTGCACCACAATGTAATAAATATATGCATTTTGTGATTTTCCCATTGCAAAGCTAATCATCATTAGCTGAGTGTATTTGTTTGCTTTTTGTGTTCATGTAGTGATGTGATGTGCTATAAGGTACAGATTGTTGCGGCGTTGTTACACATGCTTAGTGGATCGGAATGGGACTAAAACTGACTGAGCTCAACAAAAAATTTGAACTAAAACATTGCGTTGCAAACAAACTACACACGTTTATTTAATATGCGACCTACTACTACACCTCTTCCTATGTAAACCATCATATTCATCATGATAATTACTCTTACATAGATGGGCTTCATACTACCAATTACTTTCATAAGCAATTAAACCCATTTTTTGAAACATTACCTGCTGCAATGCAAACATGCACAGTATCTGAATAAAAGATCATTTTAGATTGAAACCAAGAGCGAAAAGTTATTTAATGTGGATGAAATGAAAGATTTGCTGATTGTTTCGCTGGGAGAAGATGATGATGTGGGAATAATAAGGTCATCTTCATTCATTTATTCGTGATATGAAGATTCTCGTATGTATGTATGAGCCATATGAAAATATTGAACAAAAAGGTACGCCACTAACAACACGAGAGAACCTACGTAAGTGGAGCGAGTGAAGTTGTTTTACTTTTTTTAGCCACAACCAGCAAAGAACATAGTTTTTAACTTTAAATGACTCAAAAAGCAATTGTGTGAGAAAAGTGAAAAATACAGTGGTACGTTACGTTACAAGAGCGTGTAATTTACAAGTGTCATTTTCTCATGAGTATATTGTTAGCATTTTTAGACCTCCATCAGAGTTCCCTTAATCAAGTGTCGCTTTTATTAAACTGTCTCTCAATTATCAAGTTACAATCCGGTGAGACGTCATGTCATGATGACACTTTTTAAGATGAAGTTTAGCAAATGAAACAGTGGCAATCGTAGTGGAAGTGGCAACACAGAAAACCGCTTGTCAAGTTCAATATCCCAGTTGTTTCGCATGCCACCCACTGAAAAGTTATGTCTTGTACGCAATCACATTACGTCAAAACAAGGAACAACTCTTTCTTCCAGGAATGAGTGAAACAAGATTTGGAATCAGGATCCAGAAGAAATTCATTGCAAAAAAAGTGAGTAAGCATTATGGGTGCATGGAATCAGAATGCAAACACTTTTAAAAACCGATAAGAATTCTTTCTCATTTCACAGCAGTACTACACGCACAGTAATGCAATTCTACAAATATAGCCACATCCTAACATTCATTCGTAATGATTTTTAAACGCAACTTGTTTTTTTTAGTTTGTAGTCGTATCATGTCCTTTTCTTCATTTCTTGGCTTGACTGCTTGACATGCTCTAAAGTCATCACTCCACTATCAGCTACATAGATGCAATATAGCCATAGGTATGCAGTAGGGTTTTACTTTGGAGTATGAGGTACATAAGTACACACTGCACGTTTGTTTTTATATATGGGTGCAAGCCATTCTGACAATATGTGCTGGCAAAGAGTGTTCTTTATCCTTGTCATGTACTGCACATTTCCTTACTTCCTCCCACCACCACTTCAGTTCAAACTGCGTTTTTTAGACTGCACAAGTTTCTTTGAGACTTTTAATGGAAAGATGCGTACGAGAGCAGAGCACGAGCAAGTAAAATATATATCTCATGTCTCCGTCAGAAAGTGTAACATGAGTTGGCTACATATATAGATAAGTAAGTAAGAAGAAACTGAAACTTATTATATTCCATGAATACCGCTGCTCTCATCAATATAACTAATACTACCAAATCTTCCCCATTTCTTAAATCTATAACATTTTTAATTTACGTCTTACAAGAAATTAAACCATATTCAGAAAGACTACTTCAATGCAAGCGAAGCGTGTCATTACGCATTTATACAAGTTAGCAAAACAGGGATGCGACAATAACATAGTTCAATCTCGCCACGGGTCTCGGAAATATAGTTCGTCGTGATCTTGAATTTCTTATTCAATTCTATGCATTCTGTTTTCAATGTCAGGAATCACAGGACTTGTAATCGACAAACGAGCTATACTTTTGTTGTTGTTTTTGGTATGTGATGCAGCGCCATTGGAGTAGTGAACGAGTGCACCGACCTCCCCTCCTTTCATTTCGGATGTATTCTACCATTTCTCTTTATAAGTATAAATTTTGCTCTGGATCATTTTGCTTTTGTTATCCTTGTACATTCTCACTTGGCAGTATTAGCTATAGGCAGTCAGGAAACTTACCTCTCCCACGGTTCGTTTCGTGCTCTGCAACACACTCTCTCACGACACATAAAATTCCCTTTTCATAGGGAAACAACTTTTGCTACCTTCCCTTCTTATATTGCATTGCTATATTGCTGCTGCTCACTAAATAAAGCTGGTAAACCTCTATAAAAATAATGATATGGGGGATTTTACGAAGAACTCCCGGGTTGTTGCCGGGTTGCATGTTGCATTACAAAACAGGAGAAGATAGACAGAAGCGAGAAGAAACATTTTTGGCAGGCACAGGCAGCTGCAGGCTTTGCTACACCCGACGATTTCTACGAAATCCATGCAATGGTTGGTAAATTGGTGAATAGAAGAGAACTATTCAGAATTTGGACAAGGTAGCAAGAATGGGATCATATTTGGAAAGTTGCATATTATGGTATAGAACACTTCAAGAGGGAAACCTGACATTGGTATTCTTTCACAAGTATGGCTAAATAAAAAAGGATAACAGAATTTATTTTCTGGAAGAGAGGAAATGAACGAATGAAGAATCGATATATTAGCTACAAGAAGTACCTTACTTGAACCTACCTTGTCTATCACTCAACCATCATCATCTCATACTCAAAGCATAAGTTTTTGACTGCTATGCCAAACTTTTGTTAGCATTACGAGAAAGGTGTCTAATTTCCTTCCGTGCGTTATGTGGCAGATAAATATGCTGGGCATTACTGCCACGGTTGACGGTAGGTGGGTAAAATAAATGCTAGTGTGGCTACCCTATACTTAATGTATTCCGTATCATTAGGCTGAGTCGTCTGCAAGCTTCATATTATATTTCATGCGGAATGGAATGACTTGTTGTTTTGCCCCCCTTTGCTTACTACATGAGTCATTTGACTGAACCAAAAAAGTAATAATTGCTTGTGGCGTGTGTCCAGAACATACATTACATACATCTTACCTGTCCACCTGCTTCGACTCATAAAATATCCTAGTTCGCCCATTGCTATCCCTTGGAAATTCAATCCGTCACCACATCACTATTCTGTTAGCTACTTTACAAACTAGGAGAGATATTATGATGATTCACAGGCTCTAATTAGCCCATACGGTACTTTCAAGTCATGAGATCTTTGTACACATAAAATAATTACCGAGCGGTCAGTGCACTGAATTATATAGTGTAGAATTTTGACAATGGGTCTATTCCTAGCCTTGTGATGCAACCGCCTGAGGTTGACTAAACGGGATGTGCACAAGACATTGAATTTGCAATAAGATGAGTCAAGAAAGAAGTTGCAAGCTATTATCAAGGTCTCAATTTGCTGGATTGAATACTATGTGAGACGCTTGGCATTCCGACACAAAAAAGTATTGGAAGGTGATTCATTAACTCAAAGCACTTGACCATCATTCTATGTTTAAACAAACGTGCTAAATGCGTCATGCAATTACTTGTTAGAAAGAAATAATATTTGAATATTTTTTCATGCAGCTGTAAAGTGTCATTTGCAATTCCGTGCATTCGTTGTGACTGCGAAGCCATATTAATAATATCCAAAATCACAAGTGCATCAGACAATGATAATTATTTACGTTAAGTATTGTTTTTATAGTGTATACTCCTGTTCAAGCAAATAGGAAGCAGCTTAATGAACTTTCTTACTAATTACTAAAAAATGAAATCTTTAAGAAATTATGAATAAGAAATGAAGTAGAGAATGTGCTAAATTATTTTTCCTTCCGCGTACTTTAATTTTCTATTCGTTTTGCTATAATATATGTAACTCAAGCACATCATTTTTTTGCTTTCTCGTTGAAATTATATGATCACGGCTGAATATTCTAAAGGCAATCTTGTACAAAAAGCAAAACTCTTAGAGTTTTAAATGTGTGAAATTGGATATAACTTTGTGACAAGGTTTGTTCCTCTTCTCGTCTTATTTGATTACAAATTGCAACCTACCAACTTACTATTAACAGCCAAAACTCTGCGAAACCCATTTGAATAGTAGGTATAGACATGACGCACTCTTAACAATACTTTCATTTCATACGAATGTATTATTTGTCGGTTAATGTTGGGATTTGTAGCCCATGTCATGTGTATGTCGTCTCATCAGCATTAACCCATGTTTTGCATCTCTTTCGATTATGAACGTATCTGCATATTATTTGAGTAAAAAATGAATACTTTGTGTGCAGAATAGTGAAATATGTACTTGGGGAAGAACTGGGAAAATACCCCCTAGGGTATATTGTATGACAACATGATTATGACTGCCATTACCACTACAGCCTTAACATGCCTCATCATCATTTCGTTATTCAACATTTGGCAATCCTGTCCTACGTATTTTTACTGGTTTCACCGTAACACGTAACATACAACTTTGCGTAACAATAAGACAGAGGGAGAGAGGAGTTCAGTGGTGAATCAGAATTACGCTATATATAATGATTCTTTCGTGCTCGAAAGGTAAAATGATACCCAATGTTGATGATGCATTGATGAAGACTCAGCAACCCTTGAAAGTTGCAAATTTTCATGCATGTCTCATCCGATTCATCGGCTGTATGACTGTCTAGTTTTTGGTCATCAGAACAATGCAACAATGCGTGTATGATGCATGTCATTGTGGTTGATCTACTAAAATTTCAGGGTGAGAGGAGACTCCAAAAGGAAAGATGCATACAATTTATGACCATATATGTTGAAAGACAAATAACATGCTGTTTGCTTAACGATTGCATTGCAGTTCTAAAATCTAAAATGAACTTTTGTCGTCGACAAACTTTTCAAACTACCAGATTGCATGTTCATCTGCGAACTACTCATGTCTGGCTGGAAGATGATAGCTTTTTGAGTAGATTTGGTTTGCTTCATTTCATGATACGAATAATTCGCAGAAACAAGATTTTCCTTTCTGGCACACACCTAATAGCGATGTGTTGACGGAAAGGGTTATTCTTTGAATTGTGGCAATTACTAGTTACAATCTGTGCATTGGAAATCCTGTATTGCTGTCGAAAAAAGTGGTAATACACACTGCTGCATGATCAACACTTAATTTTCATTCTGTGTTTTGGGGGTGGCGTGGCGAGTGAGTACAAAGTTAGTACTGGGCATTCTGGTTTGACTGAGTCATAATATCATGCAAATTGCAAAAATCAAACCAGCTGGGTTTGATCGAATCGAGGTTGTAAAACGAGCCCGGTTTGTGATTTTGTTTTAGTAGGTAGACTGCGGAAGAATGCCAGTAACAGGCTTTGCCACTGTGAGAAGTGTTGTTTAGAAGAAGAATTGATACAAGCATAGCAATGGTATAAACTTCTTTACTACGTCCATTACAACAGTGACCGTTACATGACATGGCTTATTGACTTGACTTGGCAAAAATTGGGTTGATTCTCCAATGATAATGATTATGTTCTAGTATTAGACCAGATGTTGCTTCACGGTACAGTATAAACTGATCACATATTCTTAAAATTCGTATCAAGTTCAATTTTTAGAATACCGTCTATAGAGACGCTAAAAAATTGTGTATCTACAGTATTTTTGGATGTTTCATTGATTTGCTCTAAAATGTCTCTTTTTTTCTTTTTTACAGATTCAAAATCATTGGATGTCAAATCGGTCGTCCAACCTGGAATGACTACATGTTTTATATTTAACCTACGTTGTCGGAATATTTAAACTTGACTATGAATACAGAAATTTTTATATATGTTAAAACTAGTGCGAAAACGTGTATAACCTAAATGAATCTCGACTTTTGCTTTCTCGCGATGGGAAATTCAAGTCGTAATGATGCTGCGGGGACATCACGCACTTTCTCCTTGATCCTCTTTGTAATCTCGACAATTCTTCTAAGCGCATTCGTGACGCCATCATACTGCCATTCTGCGGATTCTTCCCTTCATCAAGGTAATGACTACTTTTAAGTTCACGTTCAAAATCTTTATTACTCCTCTCGTAAAACATTTTGGAGCTACTGTATGCATAACTTCATTCTTTAGAAAAGAAGTCACTGGACTTTTACAATCAGATATCATTGCATGTTTGTATTCAGAAACAAATAAAAAAATTTACGACCCGGTTGAACCAAACAAAAAAGTAAAGTGCGTTTGCATTGCGTGGGAATAAATGTGAAAAACGAGGTTTTGTGTATTTCTTAATTTGAAGCAAAGAAAGGAGCCGCTGTCGATAAAAACTGTTTTAAGTTGTCAGTCAACCAAGTCTTCAAAGTGTGAGACAATCTTGTGATTTGTGAAATGAATTTGAAGGTGAGGTCATAAAACGCAGTCAAGCGAAATTAAACCTGGTTTGATACTAAAGTAAAAAGTTGAACTGAAGCCACCAAACTTTTAACATAGTGGCGCAATGACAAGAAAAAACAACAATGTAATACCCTTCAATCATGTAGTAAAACAAAATGAGAAAACTATGCAGCTTGTTTTACTCGCATGTATTTCCCCCTTCCATTCGGGAACTAACATAGTTAAAATTATCAATAAATGTCAGTAAATATTTAGTGCATAGAAATATCCTTTGCTATTTCCAAAATCTGCCGCAGTTACGATATCCCCAAGAGCCTTTGACATTGCTGAGCATGGTTCAGTGAAAATCACAAAGCACAGCAATGCGATGACAGTAAGTTTATGCCGCAGTACACAAACAACGTCGCCGGAAAACTCTTGTTGTTAGCCAGCATAGTTTACACGCGCTTATCATTACACTATTTGAAATGCGTATGTCATATGTATATCTTGTAAAGTTTAGGTTGCTTGTACTATAAAAGCAATATGGCTGTAGCCAACTTTATTCCTGGAAAAGTTTGATTTTCTTCTGTGCCTTAAAGCAAACAGAAGCACGTGTAGAAGGAAACATTTTCCATATTTTGTAGCTGCAACGCATATTGTTTAAGTATTCTAGCATTACGACTTGTCCAGTTGGCTTTCAATGTTCAGAGTTCAGACATAGACCGACTTTGCGTTTGCTTCTGACGTCTCGTCGATGGGTCAAGCTTCATGCTGTGAATCTTATCAGTAGGTTGCTGTTTACTTCAAATGTTACGATCGACAGTTGCCACTCTTTGCAAAGTATATTATTTATATAATCTAAATTACTTTTGTGAGTAGCTGTCGCTGGCTTTGCTTTTCTGTGAGCCAATTACTAGTATTAGACATAAAAAATTCATAAATATTTGAGAGGGCAAAGACCTCTTCGCTTTAATCATTCAAATATGGTGTGAATAAACAAAATCTTGGTGTAACAAAGTCATTTTTATGAGTTTGAGACTAGAAAATGGTGTCATAAAGATTAACAGCCAAACACTATCAAAATGTCAGTGTTTAGTTTTGTTTTAGAAACGCGACATGGTTGATGGCGTGGCGTTTTAAACCATGGATGATAAGTTTCGTTTGCTTTGCACACAAATGCAGTTGATAAGACTGTCAGCGAGAATGAATTTCGCTTCGTATGTTTACTGCCAAAGCCAGAATAATGGAAAATCTGGCACATTTTCATAAATGCGTCCAGATAAGAAAGACTAAAGTTACTCTTCCTTCCGGCACATCTTGTTTCCTTTGCCATGTCATACACCTATGTGTAATTTTATGCATCCAGCAAATGTCATACGGTAGAGTAAACTCTCCATCTTTTTCTGAGGTAAATTGACATGTGGCATCCGTATGTGTTTAAGTCAAGAGCCAAAAGTTACTAGTCCATTTTGAAATTACTTTCATGAATGTAATATGCGTGAAAAGGAAAAAGGCGAGCAACTACTCTGCAGCAGCTGGAAAAATCTTTTACTGTAATCGCAACGATTATTTACGTCGTATGAATGAATGCAAATGTCCCGAATATGCTGGTGTCAGCACGTAATAAACTCTGCTGGTTAAAAAATGATATTCATTTACAGTCTCGCTTCTTCTACCTCATTAATATCAAGGTGTTTAATTTTTTCAAACTTCAAGCTCAAAGTACCGTAGTAATTTCAGGGTAAATAATCAGATTTCCAGGATAAATATTAGAGGAAATATTTGAGAGGGAGAAACACTTGTCTGGATTCTTTCTGCTTATGTCAACGGAAGTTAGTACGAGCGTATGTTTACCCCACCATCCACGCTTGCCACCCACAACTACCAGATCATGCCATATGCAACCATCCTTTCCGTTAAAAAATCTGGGTTTGAAACCACGGAATGCCCAGGTTTCTTTTCCTGTCTGCATATGTCATCGGAAATCCCTCTAATCCATTCAGACTAAATCTCTGGTTTTGGCTGTCGCATCAGATTTATAACTGTTTTTCAGTGAATCATTTCTCGTTACGCAGACACAGTATGCACGAGTCTGTCAGTTCACACATTCCTTCACCGTTTCCGCATCAGCAAAGTTTCATTGAGGAAGTGTAAATGAATTTCGATTTGGAACTGTAAAATAAACTCAAAGTCACAAGTTGGACGCATATTGTACATCAATATTCAATTTATTCTTGGCTATCAGAGAAAGTGTTTTGTCTCCAGATAATTTTACTGCCTTTTTATGGTTAAAATAAAATAACATGCGTGTCTTCAACATATCTTATCATCCTATCCTCTCGATACAACTTGCTCATCAATCTCATCTTGAGTCAGATTGAATTTGTCTTACGAAAACAAAAAAGTATAAGAGAAACAAATTTTACGCACTTTTTTTTACAAAGGACGTGATGAGACTGTCAGTCGCTTAAACATTGTAATCGTATGATTATTTCTTGCATGCTCAATCTTCCTCCAGTTACCAGCGGTTCTAGAAATACAAAGGATCTATAAATATACTCGTACTAATTTTCTTTGCTACCAATCTGCTTACATGCTCGTCTAGCGAAATACAAAAATATTTATGCTTATGTTCTCGCGCATCTCCAAATCAAAATGAAAGAAACGACAAGCGTGTCTTCAACATATCTTACTCATCCTATGCCTTCTTTAATGGTCGCTGTCTCATCTTGAGAGAGAAATTTGTCTTACGAAAACAAAAAGTATAAGAGACAAATTTTACGCACTTTTTTTTACACAAGGACGTGCATGAGACTGTCAGTCGCTTATAATCGTAATCTGAAGGACGCTATGCATTCTGCTAGCTGGCTACAAAAAGAATTAATATGCTATTTGCCGGTCAGCTACGCAAAGTACTAGAAAAACGAGTTCAAGCTGGAAAAGTCTTTATGGTCTCTGTCTGTGACGACAGAAATTGTGTTTTTGTAAGCTTTTGATTACTTTTGAGACTATGAGCAGAAGATCCAAATGAGTTTTCCGGGACTAAGTATTCACAAACCATGAAAATTGAGAATCGGGACTGGAAGGATCATGTAAAATTGGTTTACTTTACTGCATAAACGGCCGCAGCTGCATAACCTAATGTAGTTTATCAGCTAGATTTCGTTGTTCAATATGGCAGAGTACGCAAATTGCAAGCATGAAGAACTTGATGATGGGATGACATGTTATTCCAGTTTTGGGGAAGTAGCCTTTGTACCTTAGATTAGATATAAATTATAGCCATTTTGCAATTATATTAGTCTTTTGTAAACACAGGAAACACGTTTTGCGTGTTCCGTTAGTTTGCAAACTGTCATCGGCTTGTCAGATATAATAACGTGCTCACTAGTCCTGTCATTTCCTGGACTTTGGTAAATAATGTTTAACTAGAAAATTGCCAACGCTTAGCATTAAGCTTATACTATTATCCTAATACACAAAAACGTCTCATTGGAAATGGTTTCCCAACCAAAACTTTACCTAAATGCCGAATGTTTATTACACAGCTTTAGGAGAATGTGACTTATGGTAAACATTTATAGTCTCGCTTTTTTATACTTAGTGACTTCACCATGGGTGGTGGTGATGGTATGGAAATTCTTAATGGCAGAATTCTGATTACACGCCTATACCTAGTTTACTTTGACGTTAGAGTACATTCGGAGTAACGATATTACGGAATTTCGATGTATAGCATGGATAAAGTGCACTACCGAAAATAATGTCCCTTCATTTCAGTTTCCTTTCAGATGTTTGTTAAGTACATACCTAAACATAAAAGCGTGTATCTGCGTAAGGAAACAGATTTACAATATAGAATGAATGGCAATTCATCTCACTGGGGATTGAGTTTGAATGGGAGCAACTGCTGTTTTGTTGCTGTCAACTGTGGTACGTTGTAATAACATTGTTATATCATCATGAAAGAATAATCACACTCAACTCAAGCCAACGCGATAGACCGGATATTACTCTAAAGACGACACTTTCAGGTATTTACTATGCATAGGGTTTTTCCATTCATGACAAGGACCTTTTTTGGTTTCCCATTCCTACGTTACACGCTTAACTAATTCCCTTTTAACGATTATATACCAGACTGATTCAAAAAAGGATGTAAATGAAGGGACTCACAGCTATATTTAAAGTGTGCACTTGGTGCGCAGTTGTAGATAGAATACAGACAGGTGTATATCTTTTAGGGCTCCACTACGGTGCTCTGCAGTATGATAAATATAGGATAAGTGTGATCATTCTACCTTACTGATGCGTAATGCTGCATTATTATAGAGTAGGAAAAGGGTTGATACGATGACAATGATGAAGCTTGATCGCCTTATTCATTTCAAAACGGCTCGCCTCGCCCAGCTAAGCCGCTACGCGTATAGATAGGTAGTTTCTGTTTAAAATAGATATTATGGCTGACACAAAAATGTACACAGAATAAAAAAACGAGGAAAAATGTGCTCATCCATTTCCTTTTTCTCTAGAAACCCATTGTGATACATGTTCTCTCTCACCAACAATCCGTTGAATTTATGCTCACGTCGGAATAATAGCAGTCGGAGAGCAGTCATCATTTGTTGCTGAGTTGTGTTATATTACTCTAAAAATGTTAGCGTGTTTTGTGAGGTATGAAACCACACTTTTGTCGCTCTTGCAATGCAATATATATATAGGAAAATGTATTATGGCTTCATCTCACTTTTCATTCTTCCTTTTCAAAAATTCATATTTCTTTTGCATTTTTCCCATCTCACACTGACACGTATTCAAAAGGTAAAAAACACTAAAAATGGGATTGCCGTGTAGAAAAATCACAAAAACGTAAAAATGTGTGACTGAGCATATAATTTGGGAATATGTTTCCGATTTTTACCCAAAAAAAAATTTTTATTTTCTTTACCAGACCATTTCATTTCAATCGTCCGTTTTTATTATATACTTTGCAATTCACACGCAGTGTGTAATTTGAAAAAAGTCACTAAAGAAGTCAAAGTTAAGACGTTGTTGGTGTTGGTTTGAATATCCCAGATATCTCAAACCAGCTTCGAAAAATTAAATTGAAGTGCTAGTACAGCTAGCTTTTTCCTTTAACAATGTGTGTTCTTGATTTTTTTGGATGAGGAGGAATTGAGGAAATAGTGTTGGCACAAGAAGATGTGAAATAAAAATTTTATGAGAATACTCAAGTGATTTTGATGTTGTGGCATGATTGTTCCTTGAGCTTGAGCTCCTCCGTTCATAGTCTTCACTTTTTGGGGAAAAATAATTTGTATTTGGTTTGCTACAACATACTGCAATGTTAATCTCGACGTGAAGAGAAAAAAAAACTGTTAAAGCAGTCGTGCGTGTCCGTCTCTTTCTCAATAGAATTTTACCTTTGAATTGAAGCTATTAAAAGTTTTGAGGTAAAAGTAAAGTGTACACATACGTTGCTTGGTCTGCGTGTGTTCAGCATGAATTTCTATAATAATTCTGCGGCACACTGCGTGATTATCGCTGCTGTGGTCTGAATCGAAAGCAGCGAGAGCAAGATTCCTGACGGAAGTAACAATATGGTGCCTAACAATCTTTTACTTTGCTGCGTTTACTCTCGACTAAAGATCCAACTCGACCACTACCGGTTACAAGGAATAAAGTTTCTGGAGAACGGCATACCAGTCAAAATGTTGATTTCGTGGCTGGTCTACAATCCCTTTTGAGAATAATGCATGAATTTCAAGGGTTAAGAGATACGAAAAGGCTTGCAGTGAAAGCCGGAGACGTGAAACTTAAAACAGTGGATGCCGTATCGTGTGGGCTTCCCTTTCACGTGAACATGATTTCAATAATCTTTTCCTGTCTTGAGACGTGGAACGCGTGTCCATTACCTCTTTTTAACCATTCCGTATTATAATAAACATTTAAATTCCTTCATATCAATATCTACAACATTGCGCAATGGAGTCGGAATGGCTTAGTATGTATTTGTTGCTTCGAAATTTGTTCGTCTGTTGACCGTGCCGTATGGAATGCTGTGTCTGGATAACAAATAATGTGCCCCTTTCATGTTGCTAGCCAGTAGTGGTCTCTTGTTGACAGCTTGTCATGTTCGAAATGTGCGATGGCCTTCATAATAAAGAAAATGAAATGCTTTCATGACATACTTCAGTTTAGGTCAGCCATCTCTTGCTCAATCGGCTTGATTTGAGTTGAGTTGAGTTTGGGCTAGCCTTTGCCTTGACAGCTTCGATATGAACACATAAAAACAAGGTGAATGCATGCCTTACACGCACAGACCCTAAGCCTCGTATTTTGAGTAAATATTTTGGAGTTTTCTGTAACTCACACATCTTGTCTCAAAAATCTCATGTAGAAAGTCATAAATTTAGCGAGTGACAAACGTCTCTAGAGTTTTATGATCAATTGGACCAAGCTTTTTACGAGAGAAGTGGAATAGAACAAGAAAATTAGGAAAGTTTTCATCATAATGTTAAGCCATATCGTCATAAAAGTGTATTAATTTCCTACTTATGGATTTCTCCTAAACTCGCCTTTGTCAATACAATCATGATTTTTTTTCCTTTGCCAGTTTACGACACACATGATTTTATCTGCTCGAGCTTCATTCCTGCTTAACTCATTTCCTTTGTTGGCGTGAATTTTGTGAGCTGAGATTCAAAGCTCCTTTGATCTTAAGACTCCCTAACGCCTTGAACAAGTTCAGATGATGACAACAGATTCCCCCTTTTCCGCTTCCTAATGTAAACGCATCATTTTCTGGTTTTTTATATTATGACAGTATGAGCGTAATACCAGCCGTTGTTGTTATTAATCTCATATTTGTTAATCTAATCTATATGCCCTTGTTTTCCTTTTATCGATATAAGCAGCGAGAAGAAGAAAGGTCATATTTCTCCTTGTGGCTTTTGCCCTATCCTGACCTGGCTTAGTATACTACTGTCAGTGTGTGATATTGATATCTACAATGCGCCGTGTATGCAATGAACAACATGTTGTCTATAAATAAACGAAGTCGAGTAATAAAAACACAGTCTGCTACTCATATAAACAGTAGGAATTTATGTTGGTTAAATCTATTATACATGAAAATATCTTTGAATATTGCAAAGTATGCTACATTCTATGCGTATTCCATCTAGAAACATAAAAAAATATTATATTTCTATACACAAAGTTGTCTTTAGTCACCATTTTGTACAAAATAATACAAAACCTTAGATTTTTTAAATAACCGATCGTACACGAGACGATAGACAATCATTCACAAAATTGTTTACTTTGAGTCACAACAAACCCTGTAATGAAGTGGTTTGGTGGCAAAGACGATGCTTTTTTGTCACAGCTTGCTTTCTATCTATCTTTGGTACGGTAGTAAAAGTTTAAACACATTGCATCATCAAGAAAACTTGGTACAATATTCCAAGATGATTATATTGAAGTTAAGAGGATAGGACATGCATCAAGCAATCGCGTTAGCCTTCAAATTATATGAAACTTGAATTCTTAGCAAACAGATCATATTGCTGATGGAGAAGAATTTTAAAACTTTGGGACTGATAAATCCTGAAATCCTTCGTTCAATTACACTCTAGCCTCTGCTCATATAAACTTCGATATGTCATCGTGAGTGGTTGGTGGTTGACAAAAAAATGTCGACTTGACTTCCATTGACCTTCGGTTTAAAAGTTTGATTACAGTACCCCAATAAATTAGTTTGATGGGTGAACTTTTAGTTGGATACTGTTGTCTTTGATTGAGCAGCAATGCCCCAAGGTGCTGGGTAAAGGCTTAAATCTAATGGGAAAAGTTTTGTTGATTTGGTCTCAAGGAACTAATCTGCAATTACAATTTATAGTCAAACTAATTCTTTCACCCGTAATGTACACATTATGTAAGGACATTATGCGCTTCAAAATGAATGACATAACACATATGTTTACGTATGTTATATGCAAAAGAGTCAGGAAAGGAGTTACAAAAGCAGCTTTCAATTAAAACTTTGTCGAATCATTGTATGGTAGAAGACTGGCACCACAAGAAATAGCTCTGTTCCGTGAATCCAGTAACATACACTCGCAACGAAGCTCGTTACCTAAGAAAGTCTACAACTTGATGAAGGCTCGAAGGAATCTGACCAACCTAAGAAAACAAGTCTTTGCTTCCAAATATGGCATGGTTTCAACTGATCACCACCGAAAACTTAAGGAAACCAACAGTGTGCATAGTGATGAGCGCCTGCAGTCTTTTGTCTGCACAGTGAGCTGTGATTCACGTGAACCTTATACTAACATAATGCATGTAACAATGATTCATGAAGAGGCAAAAGTTTTGACTGACTTGGACGGAAAGATTCTCATGGAGAGATGAACATACCATGATGTATCATGCTAATAATTACAATCCTTAACAATTCCATGTACGTTACTCCTTTCCTTGATTCATTTGAAATGGGATGTGCAACTCAACTGCCTCCAGCAGACCACTAAACTAACCTCAATATTTTTACTACTTGTCATGCCATGCCACAAATATTCCTTGAATGTTTACTCTGATCCTTTTTTGGAATTTTTATTCAAATGAAGTCTGGTCATTCGAACACTTCCATATGAATTTTTGAACGTTACTTTGATTTGTATTTATTGAGAAATTCGAACTGATTAAATAATTAACCAATATTACTTTTTATTAAATTTTCCAGAAGCAGAGCTACAGGATGACCATCACCACCAATTGTTTTCTCGCGTCCAAAGGATAAGTGCGAGAGTGACCCGAGAGACTCATGTCAGTGTAAGAGGCTCTCAGCGACACCGGGAAAAGCGCCATGTACCACTTTCCTCAACAATCGATGATGTAAGTTGGAGCTAGTTTTATCATAGCCCAAAATGAAATTACCATTAACCTTTATTTCTTATCACGTGTCAAATCTTGTCATGCCATACATATTTTAAAAAACCACAATTTCATTTTCTGGTAAATGCGGTGTTGTAGAAGAAGCCGCATTAAAATTAGAACTCATAACTATAAGTGGAGTAGACAAACTAAAATTCGGCACATAAAAAACACTGATGACTGTGGGAACGATCCCATGCGTGAGACGAAGGCAATAATGCAATACACCAAGATATTACCATTTTTATAGCCCGTGGCTTGTCCAAAATGGAGCTGATAAAGAAGATATTTTATGTGCACGTATTCTTCATTGTCCATTTGAACATATCTGATGTTTTTGTATGCTGCAATAATTCTTGTTTGTACTCCCGAGCCACGAAGACAATATGATGAATCGTGCGAGGAGTGAAAATGATAAGTTCGTAAAGGCAAAGATAAATGAATCACGGTGCGCAATCGGTGCCTTGTCTCTGTTTTCTTTAGACAGGCACGTCATTATTACCATTATCATAATTTCATTTTTCGTACATCATTACATGTCGAGCAAGTGAATATAATGAGGATAATAAGTAATCATGACAAAAAGTTTTAGAGAAAATGAGAACTCGAACTTGTTCCTCCCACAACTTTTTTTTCTTTGCTCGCAACTTTTTACTCTCTCTAATGAAAGGATATATTTGCATGCAATGGTCCACGAAAAAAATGACACTAGAAAGCGGACGTTAATGCTTTTATCCAGTTATTTTTCCTTCGTATGACCGCTAAATTTTTAACTCACAATCTGTAGAGACGGAGAAGAAAACACAATGTGTGCATGTTGCACTTAACTTGTCTTCTAGTCTTGTTCTGTTCCATCCATTTTCTAAATTATGCATAAACGGACAAAATACAAAAAGATTGGAGCTTTCCTCTATTCACTTGCTACACGGCTTTGTATTGTTTGTTGGGTGAAGTTTGAGCTGAGCATGAAACATACAAACATCATTATTATTATTATTTAACTAAGGGAATCGTATCACACGTAATTCTTTTTTCTCTTTGTTTCATTTCCTTCCAGCCATCAATGAACTTGAATGGGAGTGCTGGGATTTTTTTTACTGATATGACATTAAGCATTACCGTCCAGAATGAAAGGAAAATGTGAAATTATATAGAAGAAGCTTTAGGGCAATCACCTTCGTGTTTCTATTAAAGTTTAGTAGGAAAGTAGCCCAGTGTAGTATTGTGACTGCGGATTTAGGAGTGTGAACATAGAAACTAGACTCATTTTTTACGATGATTCTGAAGGTGCTTCCTAAGGGAACACTTTACAGCTTCTCTTGTAAAGCTTGATTAAAGACACTCCACTCCAGAATCTACACACGGGTTGATTAAAGCCACATGTTAGTACGACACAGTATATTTAGCTTTATTGCTGCATTTTATAGTGATAGTGGAGCGGGAGAGAGAGTAATGTAGGTATTACAGCGCGGACAGCTTCTAACTGAGCTGGATAATGATATAAATGGGATGGTAGCGAGTGAAATGGAAACTGGTTCGTGTGCTCTTTGTCTTCCTTTCATTCTGGTACTTGTACCTGTGCACTTGTTTTATATGTTATGTTACATAATGCGTGGAATTAAAAATGAAAACTCACTCCTACACTTGGCTTTGGATCCACTTCATTTCTATAACATCCATCCAAGATTTTATCAATCTGAAACTAATTCTCATTGTTGCGACTGCTTTACCAACGTTTGAGTTATGTTACCAAACCTGCTCCAGTACATGTTTTACATCCGACGAACGCAAAATTGCTATTGTTTGTTCATTCATCCAGTCAAACACATGATTTACCTCACAATCAGTAGCATGAAATGAATGCGAAATTAAAGTTTTGGTTATGAAAGTGTGCTACGATTGTAGTTTGGAACGGGATTGTAACTGCAATATCAACCTAAAACCTAAAAACCTCTACTGTTAATAATACAAACACAACTAATAATTGATGATACTTTTCATTATTTCAGAATGGTGGACATGTGGAGAAAATTACAGTGGCTCTGCCTTTGGATGGAAAGCAATACACTTTGGATCTTCAGCTCAACAGGTAAAATTTTGTAGTTTCCGATATTGAGATTATAGAAAAAGGCCCCAATCTTAAATTAGATTATCTGAACTCCTTTAAGACTATTTATATAAACTGTTAACCTAATTATGTAAGTATATATTTTATGGTATCATCTCAACTCCTCCAAGACATCAAGGCACGAATTTGGTCTTAGCTCTTAACGTCAAAAAAGTGTATGTTTTATTACTCTTGGATTAAGCGGATTCTTTTACGAGTAGTATTCCATTTACAAATTGAAGGCACTCTACTTACAAATTCAAATATGTATCTCTTTGGATCTGCAATTTTGTTTGATGATGTATGTAAGTGCCACAGCCATGTTTCTTGGGTTTATTCACACAAGATAATCTCCCAAGATGCCTCTGCTGATCCCTTTTAAATAAAATTAAAACGCATAAGCCTGAGAAAGTTTTGGGAAAAGCCTCGTTTGATAAGCATTTATCTATTATATCATGGCAAAATTCACTTAAGGTTGGCATATCAAACGAACCAAATTGAGTGTACGTTGGTCTAACATAAGTTATTAAGTTCAATCACTTAGACATGCAACTTGAGTATTATTTTTAGCATTTTTTACTCTTTTTTATGATAGCAGACCAGAAGCAGTACATGAAACACAAGCATGGAGAATTAAAAACCTCTAGCACTTAACCACCATCTTCTCCAGAGGCATAACTCACATTTATTGCTTGCTACCATTTACTCCAACTATGTACTAGCTCTTTATGATCTCAAAAGTAGAGAGACCATGAACCATAATAATATGGATATAAGCTTTCTTCTTAAGTAATAACAAAGGAGCTTCAAATCTAAAACTTTTATCTAGAACAGAGGTTTATCCAAGAGTTGAATGCAAGATAAAATATGAGCATTATTAAGCATATGTTTTGTATTTTCCTTTGTGATCCAAGCTAGGTTTGCCATCATCATCATCATCTTGATGGAATTATTATTACTATTATTATTACAATTACTGCTTTGTGTCTTCTGTCGTTTTTCATTTCATTTATGTTCCACCATTTACGGAGATGACAACAAAAACCACAAACCAAGATGTCTCATGTGAATAATATGTACACGTACTGAAAAGTAAACAGCATCATGGATATGAAAAACCTATATTATAAGCAGTTTCAAAACCTCCAATGTTGAAATTAAGGACTGGTGCAAGAGCTCTAATAATTTGGTTACCCCTATACATCTCTTTCCAGTTGCATTTGTTACACAAGCAGACATTACATTGGAGTGAGTAAAGACGAAAAGGAGTGTAAACAGAAACAGTCCTTGACAGCGTTGATCTCCTTTTCAATATTGTGTGGAATCATTTCCACATCACGCAATAACACAACACTATACAGCAACTTTAGGTTTGGCTGATATAATAATAAAGCCTTTTTCCGTCTCATTGCTTCACTCCATTAAGTCCAATAACCCAGAAGAACAGAAAACAGGCCGTAGTATATGTATTGTAAAACAGTTCATACGGCAGCATCATCTGCATTGCCGTTGCTGCCTGTGGGAGTATGAAAGGGGAAGAAGTAAAAACGAGAGAGAGAATGAAAACAAAAAACGAAATTGGTTTTGGCAATTGGGCAATAAGCTCTCTTTTCTTGTTGCCTCTTCACTTGACATACCCGCATAGTATAGTCATCATCGCCATCACCTCTTTTCCTGACCATAAGCCTTTTGTTAATATTGGTATTTCTCTTTGTCAAGTGCAAAGTACTAAATACATTGGCTTTGGCATTGCATGCATAAAGACTTTAAGAGGAAAAAGAAGAATGGAGTGGGTGCCTCTCTCTCTCTCCTTGTAATAAAGAAGTTTTTGTTTCATCTCCCGTTCTGTGTATTCAACATCCATCTTGAAGCTAAATGCTTGAATGTTTGTCTATAGGATGTTAACGTAGAGATGAGAATGATAAGGATATGAGGATGAGTGTCGCTTTCTTTCCTCTCTTGTCTACTTCATTTAGCAGTTACTATTATCAGATGAGAGTACAATGGCATCTTTCCTTAAGAAAGACAATCATCATCGTTTTTTTTGTATGCCGGATGAAAACCGCAAGAGATTTCATCTTGACAATCATTCTTTCGGCAACTCTATAGTTGAATCGTTTATATCATCCATTATGCCTCATTTAATGTTGTTTACAGAAAATCCTTAGATATTTAATGCGATTTCTGGGTCTGACTTATCTTTGAGAGTTACATCATAAAATGCAACCAATAAAATGAAAGAATTTTAGAAATTTATAGATTGCTTGCCAGTTTTTGACAGTTATTGTAATTATTGTGTATTTTATGATTTACAGGGACCTGATTCCAAAAGGCTATTTTGAGAGAACTCAGAGGGATAACAAGACTGTTGTACACCGGCCAACTTATGAAGTATACCATAAATCTTTTACAGATGCACATTATACATAAAACAACGCCCGTAGCATACTAAACCGTTTTTGTTGTACATTGATTTGCTTTCAGGAGGCTGAGGTATGTCACTACCACGGAAAAATCCGAGGATTACCACATTCCTGGGCGGCGATATCTACTTGCGATGGTATCATCAGGTAAATGAAATCAGATTTTAATTGTCGTCAGATATCTCCATGTATAATCTCTCCAGCCAAAATTAAAGTACGTTTTAATTGCATCATCATTTCATTATACCTTCAAATTATTGATTGAGAGGATTAGACCAGCGCAGCGTGTGCTGTACATTGATAGTGAATAGGTCAGACTTGCTTCTAAAAAGTAGTAAGTTAAAACCCCAAAGGTTTCAAGAAACGGAGTCATGAACTTGAGCTAACTAGCTTACAGCGAAATACGCCTACTTGCTTTCTTGTAAATTTCTTTGTCACCTGTAAGCGCAAAAGGCCGAAGCCGTCACTGGACACGACCGTAACGATAAGGAATGATTGATGACGTCTACAAACAGGTCGTTAAAACCACAATCGACTCAAATACTGACAAGCCGACCAAAACTGAGATATAAAAACAATACAGATTGGTAAAAAAGAATGCAATATTGGCTGTCTTCAAAAGGAAATGTCAAATTTGTTCGTAAAACTCGTTTCAAATTTAATTTAAAAAGCGATGTTTCAGAAAGAATTTTCCAATCAATAGTTCCCTTCCTCAAATGTAAATCTCGTGTAATTATAACTCCCCCAAACTAGAAATATTAACATTTTATCGATGGCAGTCGATGTATCGATTGGTTTGACTTCATCACCAGTGAAAGTTGGAATGTATAGGAAAAGTGAAAAATAGAGCGTATCGCTCCATCTGCAATCTACATTGACTCATTTGAGATCGGTAATGCATCACTGCCATTCATAATGGAGTGGAGGAACGCCCAGCCAATTTGACGATCTGAAAAGTTTTAATAGAAAGCATGAAATAATGAGGCTGGCGATGAATCGTTGGAGTTCCAGTTTTATCATTATCTTCAATATAAGCTTCTGGGCAAAAGGGAAAAAGCTAAGCCTATTATATCAATATATATGATGATGATGACGGGAAGCAATTTTAAGTTTCACATGGGTTGTGAAGAAAGATAGAATAAAAATACAGTAGATAGACGAAAATGGATGATAGGCTTGAACAATCACGATGAATCTCTAAAGTTTTTGGCAAGGATGAGGTGGAAGGATGATGACGAAACATTACATTTTCTGACTCTTGTTTCTTTCTGATGTAACGCTTTATAGGGGAGCGTTGTTTGACGGTGAGCAGCTTCATTACATTGAGCCCGGCTCATCATCTTCAAAGGATTCCATTAGAAAGGAAGTGAAGAGCAACAGTATTTTCAACAAAGATGATGATGATGCATCTTCCGCTTCATGGGATCTTATACATCTCAAGCATGCAGATCTCAAACGAAACTTGTCTTGCGGTAAGTCATATGAAAAATGTGCACTCTAAAAAAAGTGAATTCATTTGTAAATCTCATGCCCATTATCATCGTCACACATTCCATTTTTTGCATAAAATTACATTTTCGTTTTTCACTACACTCTTTCTGTATTTCCTTCTTTACTTTAGACATGACATAAATGAATGCAACCATATCCGTCCTCATTTTCCCATAATCTCATTCCCAAATCTCTGCTTTCTTCATTTATTCTTTTCTTGAATTAATTTATCCCATCGCTTTCGATGCATATCTCTGCTTATTCGCAACAGTTAAAAACGTGGACCGTAAGTAACCTAACTTTCAAGTTTTTTAGTTGTTAAAAGTCATAAATCTAAAAAATATTAATATGTTCACATACGTTAGCGCTTGGTGTGGCTTTAAAAACAACGTTGAATGATTCATGAGACTTTACGACATTTTTTTGTGCTGCGTAACGGAGAGAATATGGATTTTATAGCGTATTTTTGACATAAAATTTTAGCGTAGTTTTCGGAAAGTTGAAAGTAAAGAAGGGAGGGGAAAACATTGTAAATCATCAACGTTATGACTAAACCCTTTCTCCTTTTCTGGAGGTACACGTGCATATCGGGATATGCATTGTCAATTGTCTTACAAGTACTTGCATCATACATGCATGTACAAACCAGCTTCACTTTTACTGGCGCGTCTGGAAAGATGTTTACCAAGAATTGCAAGCGCCGAATTGCTAGACTGAAGTCATAGGATATTCCCATTGCTACTATTTTTGTAGCATTTGTCTTGGTTGCAATTCAGCATGGGCGATGCATGAAGAAAGTAGACACATGGCAGAAGTTACAAATACACAAGAGATAAAGTGAGACTGCGACCAAGACCAGTGCAAAAAACTGCTAAAAAAGACAAATACACATAAAGAAGGCTGATGGAGATGGGTTGTTGAAAGAAGGAACTACCATCTGGACTGCATAAACACAAATGTTCTTTTGCTTCTGCCTTGCTTCTGTAACTGAATCTCAACTTCTGCTGAATTTGGTGTCTGGAGCTCCTAAACTTTGTTTATTCCACTCATTTTGATGTTCGTGTTATTGCTACTAAAGGGTCGGTCACCGGCTTCTCTAAAATGTACACAAAGCACGTAGGTAATTGCTACGCTTGCAAAAGTCCGCCAGTTGGATCGTGTTTGATGGAACGAACAGGGAACTCATTTATATGTATTTTTGCTAACATGCTGTTTTCCCTAAAGACAAGGTGCAGAGGCTAAAGATCGAAATCATGTTATCATCAAGGTGAAGGCATTCATTACAGGAACAAGTTGAAAACATTCAAGCAATCGTCCAGAATATCGATATGAAAGTAAAGCAGGTGGCACGCGCTAACTAAGTAGATTCAATTTTCTGTACAAATGTTATCATATCAATGCGGGCAGTATCAAGTATCTGGAGAAATAAAAATTTACAAGACTAGTCAAAAACTAGTTTTTCTGATGGCGGCAGATCGGGAACGACCCTAAGTAGTAAAACAAAGCCTACGAATGCTGTAAAATTGGAATATTAATGTGCACCATCGAATTCTGCATAAGTGTGTAATTTGAAAGAAACGCAAGATGGTCTGCTGAGAACATCTTGCAATCTGGATGTCCCAATTGTTGCTTTATCATTTTGCTTCTTGGTCATCACGTAATGATTATGTATTGCAAATTGGTAGTATTTAAGGCGCGAGAATGGGAGAAAGTGAAGTAGATGATCAGATGCACAATAAATTACAATTGCATGACAGTAAAAGCGGAACACATGTCAGCTACCTCTCAATTTTTATATGCATGAGCCACACATGCACTTGCAATTTTGCACGTGTATTTGGGCGGTCATGTGCCCGTCATCCGTGACAAAAAACGATAGTTTCTTTGTTAAGATGAGTGATGAATTGATGAACACCGAACGTAGATCTTCCTCCGTACTATGCATGTGTCTAATAACTGAGCGATGGGCTAGTGGTATTAAACAAATGGTTCTAATTAAGTAAAGGCAACTAATTAAGCACGTTGAAGCACTTTGGGACAGGAAAGAGCATAAAATGCGGAGCTGTATAAATACATTAATTCATTATAAAAGCAACGGATTTGACTCATTTTAGAGTGCTTTCATTTCTAGTATACCAAAGTTGGCAATGCTGTTGAGTTGAAAGCACTAGCACAAGAAACCATTCTTCGTTTGCTGAAAACTAGGCAATCAAAGTTCCATCGAATCAACAACTCCCATTCATCTTTCTCAATGCAATCTCTTCTTTAATGAATTGTTAAAAAGCTCCATATTGTTTCCTAAACTCAATTAATGAAAACGGCTCTCCAGAGACTAATGCCTAAAAATCGAAAAAGAAGAAGCGAAAGCTTTTAACAATTTTAGAGTCATTCGACAAGCGAAAGAAAAGAGTAATTCCAGCCTGACAGCTACTAAAAGATAGGAAGAATGAATTGCATTCACTTGCTAGTTGAAAGCATCATGAATACACTCTTTGTAAAGCTGACTAACAGCCGCAACTTTAATTTTAATAGTATTTCATTCAGTTCGGCTTAAGATATTATGTAAATGGCCATTTACGTGTTTCGTGAATTTGTAAAAGTAAACTTCTTGAGCACCTTTGCAAACTGCCCTAAACTCGCAACGCTGGATGGAAGTAAAAATCACGAACACTGTTCAGCAACAAAGATGGCTGTCAAATACAGTCGTCAAAATTTTAAGATTTCAAACGGCGCGTACACGCACGTCATGTCCATTTAAACTCAGGGGGTGTTTGAATTTGAATCGAATACAAAAATGAAGTGGTCCTGGTGTGGCAAAGTTACTTAAACCATTTTCAATTCACTTCACAGTTGCTTATGTATGTAAACGAAATCAGCTACACACGTGAACTTAAAATTAAAATCAAATGCTTTTAATCAGCCTGAAGAGGGATAATATAGTGTCAGTCAGATGGATCAAGTGGAGAGATTCTCTTGACGAGAGCACCCACCAATGAAGTAATTTAAAGAATCTGGCAGAAGAATGAATCAAATGAATGCATTAAACCAACACCAGCAGCAGCAGTCACAAAACATGTTTCTGTTTGAAAAGACATAGACGTCAGACTATAAGCTATTACTTCAAAGGATAAAATTCATTTTATGGGAACCCTGCGGTAAATCAGTTAACGACATGGTTAATGCTTCCAGTCTCCTCATAAAATTATTTGTAAATTCACAACCAATAACAGGAAACTTTTCAAAACATGTATACAACAGCACTTTATAATTTGAAATGTCACGGCTCTTATGCATATTCCTCATTTCCTATAATTTAAGTCGTGTGGTAAGATCAGACTTTTCTCGCTCCTTGAAGTTTTCATATTTAAAAATTGAGTAACAACCATATCCATACAATCGTAATGTTGTCTATTATCACGTAGTGCTTAATTGCAAAAAATGGTAAGCATGTACGTAGAATGCAAAGTGAGCTACTGCTAAATATCTTATATGAAGGGAAACGTGTTTTTATCAACCCTTCCTACACGGGATGATCGAAAATGCCTGTACTGTTGGGTGAAGTAAAAATGAATGTAGGCATCATGTTGAGGATTTTTTGCCATTATTCTTTCAGCCACGGACGTGAGATGCATGGGAAAATAAAAGACTGCTGAGTCAGGGAAAATAATCATAAAATTTAGTTAAACAATTGCTCTTCCACCCTTCTATCCCACCTTCTATTTTCCATTTCATTATTTCACACAGACAAAAGAAATTTGAGTATTAGCCGACGCATGCTTTCCTTTATCTGGAAAATCTAGATCTTTCGCTCATATATCATGAAAATGGTTCAGTATTATAATAGAATAAATTATTTCTTTGAGTGTGCGTAAATGTGTGATGGCTCATAGTAGAGATCCTAATGCAAATGAGATTACATTTTATGGTACACATTTATTACTGCCAAAGTCGTAATGTGCAAATTTGAAAATATTGGCTATATTACATTAGTTATTGCTTTTGCTTTGCAGGTCACGGAGATCATCACGACCATCAATCCTCATTCAACAACATCTTAGGGATTACCAACGATTTATTGACTTCCCATCCCTTTAAAACCAAAGACTCGAAGCTCAGCGATGCTGGCTCAGCCCCACATTTGCATAGGGTAAACGAATTTTTCAATTTATACTCTCGCTGATGTTGCTTATCTTCTCGCTGGCTCTGGCCGAAAATTGAAATTGAAATTTACCATTGAATTTGCAGGTGAAACGTGGGTCCAATGATGATACTCGTGTGCCCTATAACTCGAACGCCAAGTCTCGCTATGTTGAAGTTGTTATTGTTGTTGACAATAAGAAATACAAAGAACTTGGGGCTGACATCAAAGCAGTTCGACGGAGAAGCAAGGACATTGCTGGCATCGTGAATGCTGTAAGTAATAAAGTTGATAAGTTGGTTTTGGGCTTCATCCGGACAATTGCATAATTGCTTCCTTTCCAGTTGTGTTAAGATATTTATGTAATACAGTATGCTCCGTTCCAGTACAATACCTCTATATAAGGCGCAACAAATACGAGATAATTTGTTGCTTCTTTTACAGCATATAATTGCTAATTAGACTGCTTAAGCAATAAAGACAAAAAGGAAGATGATTACTCAAATTGTTGGTTGCGCAATGCAATGCAAAGAAAACTGGAATATGTTGGCAATGAAATTTTTCATAATGATATGATAATGTAATAGTATAAAGCGTAATGTGGGAAACTTTGTAAAGAAGATGAGCCCGAAGTCTGGAGAGTATCATATATTATTTCAATTGTGGAATTTTGTGTGTGAAAACTTTGCAGTTGTATGCTCCTCTCAATATCTTCATCGCGCTGGTAGGCATGGTGGTGTGGACCGAGTCGGACGAGATTGTTATCAAGCCCAACGGAGATGACACACTTGCCAGCTTCCTTCACTATCGGAAGGAGAGGCTTCTCAAAGAACATCCAAATGATAATGCACAACTCCTCACGTAAGTAATGTTGTTTTTCTTGTTTTCCTTCCTATCGGATATGAACGAAATCAGGGACACGGACTGGGCGTTTACCCCTTCTTCATTTTAAGATAAATCCAAAGTCCGAACTGTACGCATTGCGTAGAAAGTACAGCGTTACCAAATTACATGGAGTTGAAATGACATGGTACAGGAAGGCACAAATAACGTAAATTTCTCAGGTCGCATCCAATTCTGTTCTTATCTGGTTCGTTAAGGAAAGGGTGGTGCTCATTCTGGTGGTTTCCTCTACCTTAAACAGAACATAATAAACTCAGACAGACAGACTCGAGGAGCCATCAAAATAACAATAAAACAAAATTGTAGAAATAGAAAAATTGCGGATGGTTGGTTGGTGAGAGTGAGAAAAGCAAGTGTAAAAAATAATGTTACGTTGTATGCAATAGAGTAGTGTCAAGAATAACAAGTAACTTACATGTACCCGTATGATGCGCGTACTCATGATTGATAGTTCAATGAAAATACGATGAGCTCGCTTTTGAGTAAAAGCGTACAGCCATTCGTACTACTTTTCATGCTCATCAAACACTTCTGGATGGAGGCTTTAAGGGAATACGACAAAACCTCAAGTGGTGCAAAATTCAGATAATGTATGTTTTAAGAGATCTAACATCTAAATGGATTGTTTGTGCTAGTTTTCTCGTTTTTCGTTTAATCTATTCTTGAAAGAGAAAACTCGGGACATATACATACATTTCATTGCCCAAAGATGGGATAAAATGCTAAAAATAGTTGCAAAATAGAAAAGGCCTTTTTATCCACTTTTCCAACCCGTCAACATTATGAGGTTTGAAATTACAAAAAATTCCTTCACTCTCATGTTTTACGGGATGCGGAGATATATAATGCACCAAAAATAGTAAGCAAGCAAACAAGATGCTAGCAATAGATATCCGGTAGTAATGCATTACTACGGCTCAACGGTAAAAACATTTTTAAGTATTGGAAGTAGTAGTATACCACATACTGTACTAGAAGTATGTTGGCTTTCAAAATACGACTTATATGAATGTGGGAGCATAGATAACTTCATTTTCACTCTTTTTTCTCGCATTCTGATGGACTTGAAGGCACATTCCGGTTACTCGTTCTTTTACACACGTGATTCAGATTCAGAATACTAAGTTGTTTTGACTCTTTTGCATACCAATGTAATATGAAACGGCCGAGCTGGCATGCGCTATATTTTTACAAGACAGAGAGAAATTGGAGAAAATGACAAACATGTGTCGCATACTTAATAATGCATTTCAAAACTATGTGCTAATGAGACACATGGACCTTTCAAAAAAAGGGTTTAGATAAGCATTTCATGATAGCACAAACGATGAAAATGAATGACGAATGATTTTATGACTGTACTACTGCTTACAGCGCTGTGGAGTTTGAAAACGGAGTCGTAGGGAAAGCGATGCAAGGTCCTATTTGCAGCTACAAATATTCTGGAGGTGTCAACTCGGATTTCAAGAACAATGTCATTGGAGTTGTTGCCACCACGGTCGCGCATGAGTTGGGACATAACTTTGGACTGAGCCATGATACTGAGAGCTGCACATGCCCGAGTCCCAATAACAGATGCATTATGGCTGCATCCGCGAGGTAACGTACTAAAATGAGAGAAAAGTACTTACTAGCATGATACTTGCCATCGGAATCTAGAAATTCATTTCCTTTCTATTTTTATAGCTCTAATCGAACAATGCACTGGAGTTCCTGCAGTCTCAAAGACTTTGCGTATGCCTTCGATCATGGAATGGATTACTGCCTCCGCAACAAACCAGAGAGGTATGAGTAAAGATAATTATAAATGTATGAAAATGCATTAAAATGCTCAATCTCAGATAATAAAAAACAACTGATAAAACTTTTACATCAGTCTTTACGATGGACCAACCTGTGGAAACGGATTTACGGAGCCTGGGGAAGAGTGCGACTGTGGACTAGCAGAACATTGTGAGAATCCATGTTGCGATGCTTCAACTTGCCTTATGCATCACAACGCAACTTGTGCCTCGGGAACATGTTGTGACATGGAGACCTGTCACGTAAAAGCTGGAGGAACTGTATGTCGGGAAGGGACAAAGCTATGCGACTTGCCCGAGTATTGTACTGGAGACTCTGAATTTTGCCCAGATGATGTGAAAAAAATGGATGGATTGACATGTGAAACACCTAGTGGAAAGTCCTACTGCTACAATGGGGAATGCCGAACGCACACTGATCAATGCCGTCTTTTGTGGGGTCCTTCAGGCAACAACTCCAATGATCTTTGTTATCAAAAGAACGCTAACGGCTCCCGTCACGCCCACTGCGGATACAACCTGACTACAGAGAAATATGCTAAATGCGACTCAGAGTATGTTAGACAAACGTGTTAATTTTGATTATTTTTTTATATCCCATCGACCTACAACAATGCATTCATGATATTATGTTTTAAACTGATAATAGGGACGTCAAGTGTGGCATTCTACACTGCCAAATGAACAGTGAGAAGTTGGAGTTTGGCTACGAGTCTGTCTCAATTCTGGCCAGCTTCTTTGTGAACGCTGGAGGCAAGATTCATCCCTGTCGCTCAGTAATCGTAGATTTCGGTTTGAGTGATATCAACCCAGGAATGGTGCCTGACGGAGCCAAATGTGGTGATAACAAGGTAGAAACCCATTTCTTCAATCCATTAGTAGAAGCTACTTTAATTAATTTATTTGCATGAATTACCCCAAGAACATGCATTATACGGAACCTGTACATATGTACTATACATGAATACGTATCGAAATGCACTGACTTTTAGATGATTTTTATACTACACCAAATGTACTTACTTTCCTCATTCTTTTCCATGCAAATAACATTCACCATTACACTTGCAAGTTGCAATTCCTTTCCCTGATATTATTAGACCGCTATTGCAGATTTGCATGGAAAGCATGTTACTGATTAGAATAAAGATTTTTGTACCTACCTTAAGTTCTATTAACATACATCTGGTCCTAATTGGATTACTGCTGAAGTCTGAAGTGCTGAATGCTACATGCGGACTGCAGATATTAAATTAGACTGTGGCTATTCTTCCTTCATACTTTAAGTCCGCATTGCATGTCTTGAGCTACTGTGGGTTCGTCTTGAATTTTAAGCTGGAAACACGATGTTTCTTCTATTTCAAGACTGGAGAAAAATCAATAAAATTAGGCAATCGGACATTGCTAGATGGACAATTGAAGATTTCCATTCCACAGTTGAATATATGTATCAACTGCAGATGATCCCAAATCCCTAAGAACAAACACCAAGAAGTGTTTTTGAGTCAGTCATCCTTTTGATTCCATTTCAAGTGCAAGGCTTTTCTACGAGCTTGCTTACTGCACGACAGCATGCATGCATTGCATTCATGCATGATCATAGTTTATCAGTTGTGTGATTTGTTTGGATATGAACTTACAATTTTAAATGTTTGATTGTAGATGTGTGTCAACCAAAAGTGTGTAGCAGTGGATTCTATTCTTGGAGCGAAGTATCCCGTTTGTGCTCATGATTGCAGTGGCCGAGGAGTTTGCAACAGCAAAGGAAATTGTCATTGTGAGGACGGCTACGGTGGTCATTATTGTGAAGCCAGTGGTTATGGTGGATCGATTGACAGTGGACCCGCAGTTGACCCATATGGTACGTTGAAAAGTGAATGCATTCATATCAATCAAACTTGTATAACTTTTTTTTAACTATATCTGATTTGATCATTCTTAATGTTTCAGGTACATCCAAGTTCTTCAAGATACTTTACGTAACATTCCTAGGATTTATTCCGTTGATTGCCATCATCACATTTTATATTTACTACGCTGGAGATTATTTCAAGAAATTGTGTTACAGTATTATTACACTACAAGCGTTTAAGGACAACAGGTATTATAATCATTCATTCACGTCATAAAGTTCTTTAGTTATGTTGGAGTTGCAATAATAATGTTTACCCCTGTTTCAGGTCCCAACGAGGAAACAAACCATCTTCGAATGGTGGTGGGTTTAGGTCAGTTGACATTTCTTCTCCTACGGCACAACAAAACCATAGCGGACAAAACGGCGCTCCACCAGGTCAAGGTGGCGAGCAGCCGGACTTTTTTGGACAGTATAAAGGCTTCTCGTTGTCACCCATAAAGTCATCTCCCTTACCACAACAGCGAAGTGGTGGAGCCAACAACGGCACAACCAGCGCTAGCTCAGCAACTAGCCATAATAATAACAACGTGGAAGTAACAACGGCATCAACTGCGTCCCTTCCAAACGGTTCAATTCAGAGTCAGACAAACTCAAACGTTTATTACTCCTCAGTGCCGAAACAGACTGAAACTTTGTTGGGGAACAGCGACAAGTCATTTCGCGTAGGAAATCCGCAAACCACATTGGTTCAGAATAGTGGTGGTAATCGAAGCGTTAGGGTGTCGTGGGCTCAACCTATTTCAAGCCCTCTTCCTGTTTCGCCAGGAAGTGAAGACGAAAGCGCAAACAGTGACACTCCACTATATGAAAATACAGGGGCAGAAAAATCGTCTCCGAAAATTCAGAAGCTTGCGCAGTCTCCGAGTTTGCAACGGGCAAAGGCTCCTGTCCAGTCCAGACGCACTCAACGAAATGAAGAAATTTGGCGGAAAAGCGTCACCGGCTGGAGAGCCTAATAGCCCAACGGTAAAGAAAGAATCAACTTTTGGAAGCACTTCTGCGTTGTCTAGAATCGCAGCTGCCTTTCCATTTGTCCGGAATTCGTTTAGAATATCTGGGTCCAGTGACGATAATGCTAAAAATAGTCCTGGGAAATCCAACAAGGGTTTTCCTAAACATAGAGGAACTCTGGAAATTTCAAAACCAATTCTTCAGACTGATTTTGATAAGAACAACATTGCAACCAGTTACACCAACAGGGCAACATGATCAAGTGGATTCTCCCTGCTATGCTAATTTACCAGCTCAGCAACAGCATCAAGAATCTATTAAAAAACCGGCCTTGAAAAATGCAGATAGAATTAAAGCTGCAAGTCCACCACCTTCCACCGGGTCAACTATTTCTAAACCAATTCCAAAAGTTCAGAGAGCTCACAGTATGATTCAGCCTAGCAGTAATAGGAATTCTGTTCATAATTCCAATCCAAATTATAATTCATTACGTCGACCAAGGCCTTCCATGCCTCCACCAAAGCCTCCAGAAGCACCTCCTCCACCTCCGCCCACTTACATGTCATCGAGTTTCAGCGATGCAAAATCCAAGTTTCTCCAAAGCTCGACTCCCCACCCGTGCCACCTCCAAATGATGCTGTAACCTCTCGAGCATCCCAGAGCCCTAAAGGAATTCGTTCTTCCATTACACGATTCACGTTTGGGAACAGAAGTCGAAGTGCATCACCATCATCATCATCAATTAAGCCACCACCAACAACTACTAATTACTCACCAAACAACAATACAACACCAACGCTGTTTAAGGCACCTATTGCCCAAGTCGAAGAGCTGAGTTCCCCATGCTCTCCTCCTGGTAGTGCCAGCAAAAAGGATAAGGAGAATATTTACGACACTATTGATGAAGGAATGGTTACGTGGCTTTGAAAAAGTCTAATGGGCTTAAGAAGAAGGACTCTTGCGAAGGTTCTTCATCAGGAGATTCTAGTCCAACACAAGGCAAAAAGTCGAATGGAGGAAGCTCAGAAAAGATAGAAACATTATCCACTGGAAGTTCCGAATCAAATAATGGAGGCCTTCTTTCCGAAATTATTTCTGAAATTCAGTCGCGCAACAAAGAATCCATTTACAACTCAGTCGATCGTCGCAAAAAGAAACGGGAGAAGAAGGCTGCGGCAGCGTCTGCTGCATTGTTTGCGTCAATTAAGCAAGAACAAAGCAAACCTGAAATTACACCGAAACCCAGCTTATCAACTTTGTCTGCCAGTCGAAAAATTCCGGAGTAATTTGCTAGCTTCTTCTTCAACCAGCCCAAGAGAGGCTAGCTCCTCCTCCTCACCGAATTCATCTCGTCGCTACGTGAGTCCTTTGACTAACCAGTCATTCTCATTTTACAAGAAGCCAGTAGGGCCGTCTTCAACACCGCCAGGAAAGCTGGATGAGGCAGAGAAGCCAAAAGTGGTATTAAATCCCACCGTAGTCAATCCCCCCGTTTCTACAAATCTTCTAGTCGCCCATCATCATTTACGTCACTCGCATCCGCAAAGTCTACTCCATCTTCGACGATTACTCCTCCCAAGCCAATATTTTCTAACACTTTTTCTCGCTCCTCCGTATCTCCTCCGGTTGTAACAAGTAACAGTAGTACTGCCCCAGTCGTCACCAAGCCGTTCGCACAAGTGGACAGGTGCAAGTGGCAGTGCCTTGCCTACTGCTAATGTTGCAACTAGTGCAGCAAAGCCAACGTGTGCGGTAAATGGTGTACCAAAGGTCACTACGTCACCAAGCTATGTGGCAAAAATTAATTACTTTTCGAATCTCACACAAGCATCCAATACGCCAATGAAGCCTATTAATTCTATCCCTGCGCCATCAAAAGAGAACGCAGCCAAAGAGATTATTTACGCTCCAAGTAATGTGGACCTAAGTGGGATGATTCAAGAGGGGAGGAAGCCACTACGCTGCAACAATCCGGCGTTCTAGGCCCGTTTACTACAACAACAAAGATCTGGAATCTGATCTCAATGATGCCAACAGTAATCCTGTGACTGACAACAACACCACCACTAGCAATAAGCAGGGAACACTTGGGAGGAAACCGTTAGGGATTTATGGGAGTTTAGGTAGAAAAGTGGCCACACCAGTCATTCGAAGTAACAGCATTGAGAAAGAAAAACAGGAAGCACGAGCAAGGTCGCGATCAAGAGAAAGTACACCTGACACAAGTACCACCGCTAGCTCTGTAGAAAATGAAACGACGGGAAGTAGTGGAGGAGAAAGTGGCAGTCCTCAAGTTGGCTACAAGCCATTTAATCCTTATCTCAATCGACCTCTTACTTTCTCCACTTTCAGACCTAGTGGTGGAGCCAAGACTAGCGTCTCTTCTTCTACCTCCAACAATAGTACCCCAACAAGTAGGCCCACCTTGACGATGAACGGGAGCACTGCAAAGGGTGGACTGAATGGAACAACTTGCTCTGTTTCCTCAAAGCCAGTTCCTGGCGTCACGAATGGAGTTGGCGTTGTTGCAAGCCCGGTTCAGCTGCGATCGCCCAATCGACTGGTTAAATGAAATGTAGTATAAAACAAAATTGTGGAGCCTTTTAAAAATGATACAATTATTGTAAATCCTTGTAGAGCTATACCTGTTGGAAACCAATTTTTAGCTTATCATAATTTGACAGCCTGAAAGCACTTTGTTTTGCCAAATTATGACTTGTTTGTAATTTTGTCCTTTGTAAGTAACGTACATATTATTATATAATAAGCTTTATCATTGTGATACAACGATAACATACAACTTTGATTATTTATAATTATTAGTGATTATGTACTTGTATTAATTACTTGTTTCGCTTCAGAGGCTATTACTGTTTTTCGGTTGCAGTTAGAGTGCTCATTATGTTTCGTTATCGAGCTACCAATTATTCTTCCTATTGGTTCATAAATAGTTCATAACAGTTAAAATATGATAAGTACCACATACATGCTAGAACTGACGATGATCGATGATGAGTGGAGTTTAAAAACCTAGCAGAACTGTAGAAAATGTAAAATTAGTTAGTATCAGTAAAGTACTGCATTTTCAGGTGTACATAAGTTGCTCATTAAATATTTTACTATATATGTAAATTCCTACTACTGCACTATGCAAAAAGCTTTTATATTGTTTTAGTGCGTCCTTCCGTTCCGCAATCCATTCGATACTCATCGTATAAAAAATGGTTATAAACAATTTTGTACTTTTTTATACTCTTGTGAACGCCAGCTATAGCATCTTGTATGCGTCAACAATTTTCCGTGGCTGCTAGTTCCATACTTTACATTTTATATATGATACAAACTACTAGATGTGTAAATTACTTTGAATTTAAGTTAAGCAGCTAATAATTAAGTTAGCTGCTCGATCTTTTTATATATATAAATACCTATGAAGCATTTCTTTATATGCGTTTAGTCAAATTAATCATTGTTATACAGTTTGTAGCTTTTAGTACTTTTATCAATTTGGTGCTCATTTAGTTGGTTTCGTTTTCGTTTCTCCATTAAATTATTACCAGTTGATGCTATGTCAGTTTTGTCCGATGAAATATACATACATAAATCCATATAATGATGAGGAGGAAATTAAATAAAAGTTAAATGATTAAATCTGATTGAAAATACCCAATTATTGTGCATTCAACCCATATCAACAATGCTCTTTAGCCTGATTAGTTAATTTGTTTATCGAAAAAGACATGACCTGGTCACAAAAACTTTTCATAAAATTTTATGCATAATTGAGAATGCGTTGTATACATAGCGTGCATAAAAGAGCAAAACAAAGGATATACGACGAACGCTTTTACGATAGAGCCCGACGACAATCATCGGATGTTCCCGAGCTCTGCATTGCACACCACGCGGTGGATGCGGATCAACTCAAAGGAGAGTCAGCTCAGGCATGCCGTACTGTAAATATCCGACGTTTTAGGCATATCTGGTCTGATCTGTTATTCTTGAAAGAAAAATATACCGTTGATTTGCTCTGGCACGGGACAATTAAATATTTTGTGAAGAAGAACGGAGCTAATAGTATCTTCTAGTCGTAAGTTGAGAATTGTGTTTACATTTATTTAAAAGTATTTAAAACACTTGTTCTTTTCAGGTAAACGCAATACATAATAGTGACTTTGGACTGCAGTTATTTATAATTTTTGAAGTGGGAGATTAAAAGTTTAAAAATGAAGGATTATCTTTAACATTGTGTTTGTTTCCTTTTTTTATAGAAGATGAGGCAGATTGTGGTCAACCAGTTGGTGAAGGTGCCGGAAGATGTTACGGTCACCGCTAAAAGCCGTCGTGTGATTGTGCGAGGACCTCGCGGAGTTTTGAGGAAGGCCTTTCGTCACATGGCTATCGACATCCAGGTACTTTCCAAGGATACTGTCAAGGTAGAGAAGTGGTTCGGTACGAAGAAGGAAATTGCTGCTGTGAGGACGGTCTGCAGTCACATTGAGAACATGATTAAGGGTGTCACTAAGGTTTGATTATTTAAATTGTGGGTTATCAAACACCTAAGTTCTTGTGTATGGATTTTAAACTGAAATTGTATGACCTCTTTTTACAGGGTTTCCAGTACAAGATGCGCAGTGTGTATGCCCATTTCCCCATTAATTGCGTTACTACTGATAAGAACAGCATGGTGGAGGTATGAGTAATATCGAATTGCCTGTAACAATGCCTGAAAATAATATGTTAACAGTGTGTATCATTTATCCATTTTCATAGGTGAGGAACTTTTTGGGAGAAAAGTATATTCGCAAAGTGAAAATGTCAAAGGGAGTTACTGTGACTAACAGTTCAAAGCAAAAGGATGAGCTCATCATTGAAGGAAACTCCATTGAGGCTGTCAGCAGATCAGGTAGCGTTTCAAGCATTTATAATCTGTGATCTGTCTCAAGTTAAGTGTTTCTGGTTGCTCCAACTGACAAGCATTTATTTGTTATTGCAGCTGCATTGGTCCAGCAGAGTACGACTGTCAAGAGGAAAGATATTCGAAAGTTCTTGGATGGTCTCTACGTTTCTGAGAAGACTACAGTTGAGGTCGAAGAAGAGTAACAAGTGAATTCTCATGTTATCTCTTGTATCTTTTTTTGAAAAGTTTGGCATTAAAGCAAAAGTTAACATTTCCCATTTTAAGATGTTCTTTATGATATTATTATTGTATAGAGCTCATATAAGCGTACATTGTTAAACAATCAATTTTCATATTGTTGCATTTGGAATGTTTCTAGTAGGCGGAATAAGGACCCATTCAACTTATAAATTAGGTAGCTTATTGCCAATTCATAGCACGCGATACCATTCATACATCATGTTTACATTCACCGGTCTCAGCTCCTGAAGGCATTGCCAGTTTACCGATAAAACCCGAAGAAGGTGAATGCATACAAAGCCCGGAAGATTTCGCAGCAATTCGCTCTCAGTTCACGTACTGTTTTATTCGCTTTTATCCGCATTTTGCAGTTTCTTCTCTTCATGTTTTTCATCAAAAGCTACAAATTATTGCACAGGATGATACTTCATAAAATACTATCACACGCTAACAAACGATACAAAAACAAATATAATGGAAAGGTTTCAACTGTATTAAATGACTAAATGACTGTACAGAATGAACAAATGTAATGAAAAGTAGCAGTACGTTCGCCTAGGTCCCAACTGAACCAGAGATTCTTCAAGACTGCAGAGTTTTCACATGTTACCCAACAAATCTTGGCAGTAAATCCTAGTATTTTTTGTTCTTGCATGAGACTATGACTTTTGAAAACACACATGCATTCAAGTGAAAGAAAAGAGCACTCTGGATCATGTTTCTTATCACCAACAGCCGAGTCTAGTATATTAGGAGGACTATTAGGAGTGACGAGATATAGTGTGTAACTTAATGTTTGAGGACATGTAACCCGTGTGTGGAATGTCTTTTCTCCCCTTTCAAGTAAATTAAATGTTGAACACACGCACCACTGCAAACCCTATTCAAGCCAGGAAGAAGCGAATCATGAAAATAATGAATTAGAGAAGAATTCTTTGCACAAGCTCAAGTTTTTTGTGTGTCCAATATGCACCTAAGTGTAAGAGTATCGTTTATCATAATATTTACTGGATATAGCCAGAAGGGACTCTTTTACTGCCTAGATGATAGAATGGATTAAATTAAAGGAGTATCATAGTAAAAGTACGATGCGTAATGATATCAAAGCTGTTTTCCTTCCTCTGGAGATATGATTTTTGTGTCTTTGCTTATTTATTATGACTTGCGTATAATATATTGTGTAATGTAAAGGATCACCACATTTTAGGCGAACCATGATGATGTAATATACTTTAATGCATTATTATTCGCAGCTATATTTCGGTAGTTTTCATCCAGACTCCATTTCTTCTTCCCAAAACTCTTTATTTTATTTTCTTTCGTTAACGATGGTCTGGTTTTGGGGGTTTTGGCTTCTCCAAAATCTTTCATATAAACTAAAATGATAAAGTGAATGCAGTAGGATTAGTGCTTACAATGCGCACAGAAGAACACGTCACAACTTTATATCCATGAGTCGGAGAAATGCGTGTGGTGATAATTACACAAATAAACCGACATATTGGGGTGTACTGAACTAGCCAAAGAAGTTATAGCAATCTACAGAACTAGTAACAGTGATAGCTTTTGGCATGGAGTTAGATACACGAATGGACGTTACTTTGCGAAACCTCTTTCATTGTTTGATGGGGTAAACTGGAGTTGGGCCATGTCTTTAACGTTTAACATAACTTAAAAATGCAACTTTTTTTTAATCTTACGTGTCACTACGGGTCAATTCTGACCTTTTTTGTTGGCCAAAGCTAACAATCGGGGCGAAATGAGACTTACTAATCTAACTTTTCTTATCTTACCCTATACTGCAGAGTGTCAGACAGACATACAAGATCATTTCTCTATTTACTCAACTTAGCTAATAAAGCTTGATATATACTCCTTCCTACTCCTACGTAACGTATGCAATGCGCCTTTGTTCTCCATTTACACACATAAATATGAACCAAATGTGCATGTTGTATTATATGTGTATTATCAGATTTTGAGAAGATGGAGAGTGAGATATGGCCTACTGGAGAACAGATGTACAAGCATATAAAGCTCTTAATGAAAACAAGTAAACCGGAAGTAAACAATGTTTCCTCTGCAATATGGCAGAATTATGAAACAACTTGCAATAAAGTCAGAATGGGAGTCTGTGCGATAGCAAATAACTACATCACACAGCCTCGAGCAAGGGGAAAACTGTTTTTTGTAACTTTTTGCGATAAACATGTAAATACCGGGTTTGCTGCAAACCAGTCGATTCAGATTTTTCCATTTAATGGGAGTACATATTATAAGACGTTGGTAGGTTGCTACTTCCTGTCGCGTTGTCAAAAATGTGTTGGGCTGTGATGATTTATCTTTTTTATGTATGCATGAACACCAAAGAAATATAGTTTCTCGACATTTCGGACCACAGCGCATACGAGCGCAGCGGATGAGCATTGGTCATTAAAAGTAATTCATATATTGCAACCCACTTTCACTTTCTCCGGCAGTCATCTTCCATGCATTATTATGTAAGCACAAGGCACAGTATATACCAAATCCCTCTAATATTAAAGCAACTCTTTAGCAATTAGCAATGAGCATGTTTGACATTTCTAGCAAAGAGAGGGCTTGAAAACAACTTTGTACATCTTAATAATTCTACTACTACTTCACCCGTATTAATTTCGGCTTGCCTAAAAATCAAAGGAATATACGTAAAGTCAAATTGTAATTTTGCAAATGCCGTATATTGAAATGAATGGTTGGCTTCTGGTTGTTTTAGAATGTGTTACGTAATATGAAGATGAGTATAAATACATGTATCTGTTCACATAAAGCGACACACATGGCTCATCCTACTATCTCTCCATAAGAATAATATCATACGAATCACCATTACAAGTTATTATTATCATATCTGTTTAGCTTTGTAAATGCAAAGACACTAGCAATTTCTTGTGATCCTTTTGGCATCTAGTGCTACATTTTCTTACATAGTATACAGATTTTCCCCATAAAAACAAAAACTGGCTACGAGAAAAAATAGGGAATGCTGCAATTGAAAACCTCCAGAGTTGGGATAGAGGAGTTGTTGGGATGAATGCATAGTGGTTGGTAATTTGGGAATATGCTCACGTCCACAACACGCTGAACTAACCTTGGGATGAATGCCTATAATGCCTCCACTTTCCACTCCACATAATCATAAGGTACGAATGTGCTCACTTTTTTAGTAAGCTATATGCATCCATATATGCGGGCACGGCATAGCACGGGGATACTTACTTCGTAGAAAATTTTTTATTACATGGTTTTTTGTGTTCGTGTATTTCAACTCGTCTATAATATAGCTATGGAGCTGCAGCGTTGGCTTGACTTTGCCCATATTCGCATTCCTACTCGTCACTTGACTTGCAGAGCTTGTTCCGAAGAGAGCTTCTTCTCTCACAGTTGCTGCGACACAGCTCAGTGTTCACCATTCATTTCGTAATACTCAGAGTTTGTTGCTGATGTTGAGTCGACCTTTTTCGCAAAAGGAGACCAAGACCGAGTTCTCTTCCTTCCAGAGTATTTCCATACCACTCTGTTGGAATCTCCCTATTCTGTTATTGTAGATAGGTCACCGTGTTGGTTTCGGTTTTGGTAGAAACAAGTCAACATAAGATAACACAACAGTGTGTCTCATAAAACCGCATGTGAACAACAAAAATAAACAAGCAAAGGGAAAGCCTGACATTCTCTCCCTTTCTATTCTTCAATAGGTACATCATACATATTTTAACAGATACTTCCAGTAATAGGAACAACTTTTCTTCAAAGATTGTTTTAATTTTGTTCATTGTCTTCATCTTTTTAAAACGATATTTCTCAAGTTGCATGCTTAAACCTTGCAACTCCTTTCTAAATAACTCACCAATCTACGCTCTACTCAAAAACTGAGCTAATCCACCACCAACACACACGTTACATATTTAACGAAACAGCATTTTGAATGTGAAATTGGCTTTTGTTTTTGAGACACAGAATTCTTGTTTGTTATTAACGGCACCTCATCTACTAGCCCTAACCATTAACTCAAGTCGGCATTTGAACAATGGTACTAATACACCATCATCATAGCACTTAACCTTCCATTTCCATACCTTACCTATCCCGTTATTTTGCAAACAACTGACAATCACGTAATATTCAATCCTATACAGCTTGGAAAAAAGCCTTGTTAAAATAAAATCTAGTATTCATAAACCTTTTCTGCGTTGTTCCTAAAAAATAATTGATGCTTACGATTGTTCTTGTTTTTGAAGTGAGCTCATGAGCTCATGAGCTTATGTATTATACAAATGAAAGGAATCGTCCAGACATTCTAGTTGCTGCACTGCATGACTGCACTACATGCACACTTTCACCTTACTCCATCCGTCAACTTGTTCTTCAATTTAATCGCTCTTGAAAATTACATATAGGTGCTACCTCCTTGATTGACACAGTGAAATTAAAACAGTCAACACCTTACTACAGTTTTTGTTGTATCCAGCATTTTGTCATACTTAAATACGTATATGCATCGAAACAAATCACGGATCTCATAAAGTACAAAGCAGTCATTTCAGGATCAAGAAGACGAGCCTTTGCTGTTGTTCGGAGTGTGCATGCATGACGCTTCCATTCAGGTATGTGCCATTAACAATACTGTCAGATGCACTAAAATATTAGTGTAGCCTCCTCCCTCCCACGATTTTAGATTTTTTTTGGCTGGGGTTGGTTGGATCATCATGTGATGCTATGATTCTAATCTTCATCAGATGAGATTTATATGTGCGCCAGCATTTCATCATCGTCATTGTTGCTGTATATAATTTTTGACAAAGGCCGTGATTAAAGTTGAGTGTGCTATATTTTCAGGTCCGTGTACACATTGCCTTGCCTTATTGCAGGAAGCATTCTTCACATTAAACTACAAGAACAACAATAAAAAAAACTCTCATCTCTTTTAAGCCTCACAAACTCATTCAGCCAGTCCCATTTTATACATAACGCCGTGAGCAGAATAATAGTGGCTAGTGTTTTGTGTTGCGAAGAGTGTGCGAACAAGCAACCTTGTGTAGGTACATAAAATAATCTGATACTTTTCTACAGAAAACGGAGAAGAAGGAAAAAGTAACATCATCGATATATATATAACGTCATCTTCAAACCAACTGAACCACCTTACCTTAACCATTCACCACACAACCACAACAGTCATCTCATCATCATCGTGGTTCCCATTCCCATCAAATCGTCCTCTGTAGATTCACGCATCATCTTCGTCTCTCTCACTCCCATCATCATTCTACTCTGCTGCCCTTTGCCTTTAGCTACATTTGTACTTTTTTTCTGAACGTGAGCACGACGCTATGAAATGAGCCGAAAGTTGAATGGCTATTACACTAAATAAGCCGACTGGAATGAAATGACGATCCGTCATTAGCATTTCTACCTCATGGCTGAGTAGAAGAGATAAACAAGTACATAAATGTACATGTTTATGCATCGTGCAAGTTCCATAACATATTATAAGCAACGCAAAGTTTCTTTGGACCTGTGATGTGATAAGTTTCATACTATGACCTTACATTTTCATATTCCTTCCAAGCAACTGCAATCTACTATAATATTTTGTTGTTCGCACATTTCCATTCATCAGGAATAAAAACAATATTGTTACGTTCGACAGTTTTAGACCTATCTCTCCTGAATGCTAATGTTACTTCAATAAAAAACGTCAATTAGCGAATCTCTTATTTTAGCACTGGCGTGCCATATTGAACTCCAAGCTGCCTACTAAAACCAACAAGCTCAGTCAGTCATATTGTGTGAAGTGCTGAGAGAGGAGACAGTATCAGTGAGAGGATATCGCGTACTCTCCCTATCACCGTTCTTAAAAAATAATGGGAAAACGCAGGTGGCAAAATTCTTCTAGAGAATAACCCTTGCTATCGGCATATGCTTGGAATATCTAATTAAGTTGCAATCGTCCACTGCAAGACTTTCAGTGTTTTTACCCAGGAAGGAATTACCCATCGAGCTCAACCCACCACAATCACAATCAGTTTTACTTTAAGAGTTTATGATACCATTTGAGTCAGATATAATTAGACGGAAAACATAAACAGACCTTTCGGGACAGTCGACAGCATATTTCCATTTCCCGTGTTTGCCCAGAAAAAAGGAGCTGGTGAAATTGAATCGTCTTCATTGTTAAGTGACCTTTGTAGTTGGGCAATGACAAACTAAGCGTTTAGCTACTCCACACATGAGACATTCGACTCCCAAAATCAATGATGTGAACGCGTGTGGGTTTACTTTCCCAGTAATACTACATGACAGTGCCGTGCGAGTGTGTTTCTACTTATACTTGCTCTCTGTCTCCGTACTTGCTGTAGTACATACACAAACGGTTGAGAAAAACGGAAATCAGTCTGAGCTTGGACTGAACACAAAGCCGAACCATTGACAAAGACAAAAGAGAAAAGCAAGAGCCGTTTTGTCTGCAACACAAAAATATTTTATGAGAAGCTAAGAGGGTGGCAGTGACAAGACTACGAAGACAAAGTGGATTCAATTTCGTCGAAGAAAGTGGACGGGAGCGCTCATCAGCAATTACTTAAAAACGTTGTGCCTGCTGCCTTGTCTTCTTGTGTAGAAAACTTTTGATATATTGTCGTCACCCGTACAAAATGAAAATGAATGGTGGTAAGTAGTACCTTTCAAAATATATCATATCATCCTATCACACACGAGAAAGCATAATCCGTGCGTGTGTCTACATGCACTAGTCTTAATTTCACCAACAGAAATGAAGTTTTGGTTGAGGGGTCCTTTATTTATTCATTCTTTAAGCATGCACTATCGCATATATTGAACTATGGTCCATGCTACAAAAACGAAACTTCAAAGTAGTTTATCAATCCAGCCTTCAACTTGTGATTAGATAGAATATGTAAAACCCGATAGAAATAGATGAGCAATGCACACTCTACTAGATTCTATTGCCATATACATAATTGGACGGAAATATTCAGCCTTTGGCATTTTTGAAATGGAGATGACGGAAGAGAGTTTGATAATATGCCTTAATGTAGCAGAAGGATGAAAATGTTATCCTTCCCTACTCCATTCTCATGATTTATGAATGTTGGCTAAAAGAATGCCTAAAAGTCTCAAGTAGGTACGACGGTTGTTATGTTTTGCAAGGATCCTCCTTACCAACCCAGTCGAAAGGAGAAAATATTTCCTTATCGGGAACATATTGCCAGTGTTGACTAGTTGACTGGGTTAGCTTGCTGCTATATTTCTTCAAAGTAATTTGTACAATCATATTATTACAAAGATGAAAGACAGAACGTAGTGCCATGTAGTCCTATAACCTAGCTGCACGTTTTCTCATTTGCATCATCATTCTTGCATGGATAATTGGGTAATTAAATGATGATGTGTTGATGCTAATGCACACAAAGTTTACGTTGTATTTATGCTCTTATTAAATCTCATGCCTGTTGGATCTTTTATAATTTTATCATGATGATAATATGAAATGAGTGGTGGAGAGTAAGCATTTTAGGCAGTTCGTGTTGTTACATGCTGTTATCGCTTTGTTAACTAAATTACGTATGATTAACCAAATTAACTATGCTTGCTAGCTTTCTCTGCCTATTAATTTCATTTCAGTGCTCCTTCCCAACTATTACTTTTAATGTAGCTTTTAATCTAGATCCAGTACATGTAATCATGCAATGTTCAATTCATTTACAAGGACAACCATTTGGGAACATTCATTTACCTTAAAATACATTGGGAAGGATAGGTGCATGTGTAGAGTACATTTGCATCTTGCAATTACAAGGGAGAAAGCAAATGTTAGAATTATGTAGAATAAAAAAATATTCCAATGTTGAATGCAATGCTTGTAGTTAGAACAATTTCAATTTTCATAGTAAACTTTTTGTAACGTGTCATGCTGTAGGCTCAACGCAAAACACATCTTGATTTAATACTCACGTTTGTTGTTTGTCCAACCAAAGTCAAACTAGCTGTCTGCTTGTCTTAACTCCTTCGGTTGCTCAGCAGAAAGTGGGAAGCTAACCAAAAATTTGCCCAGCCAAATTTCTCTACTTGAAACGAAAAATCTGGCGATGATGATGTTGATAACTTGCTGAGGATGAATGTTTTCTTTTAGTGATGATGTAATGATTGAACAAATAAAATGGATGGTGAGCTGAGCTTTTTAGCATTGGGGTCTATGTAGATGAAGCAAAAATGACTTTCAAAAGGAGAACAACAGACTTACAATTGCATGTAGAACCATGGCACAACCTTCAAGTAGACAGATACAGTTCTGCATTGCGTATGTTTATTCCGAAATGATCAGTGAACGACTGTCATATTTGTATGTATGCTTACGAACACACATATAAAACAATGCCCACTCCATTAATAATATAAACAGGCGTATGTATTTAATTTACTAGGGAATCTGTCTTCTATCTGATTCTGTATTCCTTGAGTATGCTTTCAAAAATAGAATTGAATTTCTCTTAGTGATTCCTTTTTGTCAGTTTCTGGTGGGCTGTCTTAATATAATGATGATCTATGGCTGTAACATCATTGCCCGCGTAATACTTATCCACTCCTCTTATTGTTGAATCTATGGATCATATATCATATCATGACAATGGCTTTCACGCACGACAAATCAATGTTAATGCTGTGCGTGTGCTACACTAAAATATATATGTGTTTTATCAGGCAAAATGCGAAAATCTGCTTACACACGTTCTGATATGTGATATCTAGGCATATAAAGATAAACCCTTTCCTAATGATGCCATCCACGTCCACCCACAAGTATCCTTTTGGTAAAACCTTTGAAAAGTAAAAGCTTTCTACATGGAAAAATGTAATACGACAAGGGAAGTTATTTTATTACATGAGGAAACATCTAAGCCTCCTTTTTGTCATCATGCACAGACAAAATATCAGCCCTGTCTGCTGCAATGATGCGCAATAACAGGTATCGTGAAGATGTTACAGTATCATGAACTCGAATAGATATGCATAGAACTTTCTCCTTCTGTCTCATTTTTGTCCAAACTTTCATCATTCATTACGGAACTCTTACATCCTCAAAGTAGCAAATCCATAACTTTGGTACTACCTTGTACAATGTACGACGAACTATTTAATAATGTTGTCGGTAATATTCATAAAACCAGCATTTACCGAAGTAATGCAAATAAAAGTGGGTGGAGCAGCTAATCAAGAATAATATGGCGTGGTCGAAATATAGACCTGTCTTAGTACTTGTATTCAAAACATGACATTGTTACAAATGATGGCGATAGCTAATAGCAAATAGTTTCTCGTTACTTTGAATCTTCACATAGTCAAAGTCGAATTTTTTAAAATAAATTTATCGATTATGCAAAGATTGCACAATTATTGGTGGCTAACAATATGTGCACATTATTGAGGCACGAAAGGTGCTGAATGTACTGTTGTAATTACAAATATTAATTAAATGCATTTTTTCCTGTTTAATTTAGCTCTTGTGACCACGTTGTTACTGCTGACCGTGACATGGACCACGGGAAGTAGCGCCTCCTCAAGCAATGAGGATCAACCAGAGCCGCTGCCAGTGCCTATTGCGTTGACGCAGGAGGAGAACATCCCGTCCAGCAGCTTTGAGGTAAAACCAGCACAAACACATGCAACTACATTTTCTAGAGTCACATTTTGCTTGCTTGTATTAGTCATAAATTATGTATAAAGCATTCGGTACGACTTGTCATTCAAATGAACATTATGGATAGACAAAGAATTATGTATGTCACAACAAGCTCTGTCTTGGAATCTGAAGAAAAGTCACTTGAATGTCACTAAACTAAATGTAAGATGTTTGCATCAGTTTAAGCGACCTAATTTGGTAGGCTGAACCCGGAGAATGGGATATTAACTTTTATACCTAATTCCTTTCACTGTGAGAAAGTGAGTCAGTATTGTAATGCGTATGTTCTTCGAAAAGGTCAGCAAATGACATTTGCAGTTTTCGTTTCATCCGAGAGAAAAAATGCTAGCGTTGAATGAAACTCGAAACGATCATATTATTGAGCGGCCAAGTTATAAAGGAAATATCTAAATGTCCTTCTTCTGCATTTTTTTGCAGGAAAACGTGGTGAGACGGAAGCGAGACCTTTCTAGTGATCTTTTGGAAGCTGCAAGCTCACTGGGGATTGGAGGTTTGTTGTCAACAAAGTACTTTCTCTCTGACACACTTTCTCTGGAAAAAATATTCATGTATGTGTATAATGTGATTTCCTGTGCTTTCTTTTATGATGATGGACATTATCTGCATTCATAACTCTGGTGGGATGCGTGACTAATGGTTTCATTTCCAACTATTACAATGGCCCTAAATACTGAATGGCTGCTCTAATAGGAGGCTACATCAAGTAAGCTTGAATGGGATGAAAAAATGAGCAAAACTGAATGTCGTAAAAAGTTCGTCATGTCCATATTCTTGATATTTTTTGCAGAAAGTTCAATACATTAATCAATGGAGTTCCCCCGAATGTAAAACACGCGTTTTTAGAGCAAGACTTTTCAAATGTGTCCGAGTCTGACATTCGCAATCTCAATATTTCTGTCCTGGAATATATTCCTGTAAGTTCAAACTTCCCTTTTTTATGTCCTACTTATCGTTTATGTTAAAAACGATGATCGCATATAACTTACTTCATTAATGCTTTGTTCAGCCAAACGTGATCTCAAAGATGAACATTACATACTTGAATCCAGTCATCGAGCGACTTCTTCAAGCCAACAAACCAATGGCCTTGGGTCGCGTCATGCAAGCCATGGGGGATAAAATGGATTCAAACCAATTACTTGATAAAATTAAGAATGCAGGTGGAATGAGTGACGTATGTAACAATTTCTGAACCCAACAACTTACTAATCATAATTAATAATCTTACTTGGTCCCGTGCTAAATCAAAAGGACTTCGAGACCAGATACGCAAAGATGAAAAACACAGGGCTTTCTTACTAAACAAAAGGTGGTAACAAGCAAGCGATAGTAACCACCAGGATCCGCGCTTTCTTCCAAGTGTTATTGGTTTGGTTTAGAGCTCAGCACCAAGACAGCACAAAAGGATAAATCAAACGCCCGAGCAACATTGTGAAGGACATGTCACGGTTTTAACATTAGTCCAATCAAACCCATCCAAGTGGTCTATATGAAATTAATTTAAGTGAAAACGGATTACCGGAAAACACGGGTGATGAACTACTATGACTGATTTATATCCCTAATCTTGAGGAAACTTGCGAAGACTGTTTACGCAAGCAATTAAATGGCAGCGGGACAATTCGAGTTCTCCAAGATACTTCATCCATGCCGTCGATTTAACAATTTAAGCCTAGCTTTAAACTCAATATCCCACCTTTAAAATTTACAAATTGAGGACTCCCTTCCAAGGCAAAAAGCTGCAGGTATCTCAAAGTAATTGGAGATTAATCACGCATTGTCTGCGACAGCCGTGTCACCCCAGCGGGCTCAATCCTGCTCACTCGCCTAAGCTCGGACCTTCTGCTCATGAAACCCAGACAGTGCCAAAGATCAGCCTTCCGTTAACTCCAGCGCGTTCTTTAGAAAACACTTCAACCTTTCCAGCTTTTCCTCCAAACGTATCGCGACCATCAAACACAAGACTTCGTGGATAGAGCAAAAAGATGGATATCTTGCTACAATTGGAAAAAATGGGCGGCAACTCAAAAACGGACCTCCACAATACTGTTGAACAACCAGAAACTTTTTAACCACTCTCAGAAAACACTAAAGAAAATACCAGGAACCGGAAAGAGAGCATCAACGACTGTCTGAATTTTCACACGCAATTCTCAAGAATTATATGTTTTAAAAATACATATTTTAATTCATACCATCTCATTTTTTATACGACTTGACCTTATAATTTGCCTGTTCTAGATTCTCAAGCTCTCAATACGCCATTCAGTATTTCACACGAGGAGGAAAAATTAATTCCGGAGCCCTTCCTGGGCATTCTTGGAACAAAGAATAATGAATGTCTAATCGAGATTTGATGGCAGTAGACAACTGAAGAACAACCCAGACTCTTTGGACGATGCTCAAAAAGCCCTTCTCCTTAAAAAGGTATACCAATTTGTCAGCGCCAGCCAGGGTGGTAGACACCATCATCATAAATCATATATATTTTTGTCTTAACTACATACGTTGATTCATAATTAATGTATTACAGTTGAGAGACGCAGGAATGCTTGACTCAATTGATCTTCCACCGGAAATTCGCAACTTGCAACCAAGGAAAAAGGGGGGTGATGCCGATTACGACAACATATTAGATGGACTTCCCTCCGATGCTGAGTTGCGACTGGCCCATGGTCAAGGGAAAAAGATTACTGCATTTGAGCTAGAAAAGGATAAAAACCTTGTGGGAACTCTGACACCGTCACAAGTCGCTAAAATCGATTTGGAGGAGATTCCGGCTGTCCTTGCTGTGGTCAGAAAGAGCAAAGATGGTCCTCAAGCTCAAACTGTACGTAAATAATACTGTTTTCTAACAAGTTCATATTTGTTTTAAGGCTAATGTAAGCTAGAATGCATGATGTATTTTATACTTTAGCTTGAAGCCCTGTCCAAACGGTTTGCTGAATATGTTCGTTCAAAGAGTGAGGATTATGACTCACCAGACAAAAAACTTCTGAAATACATGACAGCGGCTGAAGTTTCCAAGTTGCCGGCGACGGTTTTAGCATACTTTATTGATCATCGACAAACAAGCAAATTGCCACCGGACGTTAGGAAAGAGATCATGATTGCCATGGGCGAGCTATCCACCAAAGACCATGCTGCTATTCCTGCAAGGACAAAATGACAACATTCTTCAGACTGATGCATTGGAAAGATTATTATACCTCCACTTAATGTCTTGACTCTGAAAGAGTTTGAAAAGCAAGAACATTTTTTGTAGGACAAATTGACGGGTGGAACAAGCAAAATTGATGTGCCAGAGCTGGCAGCTATTGGCCAAGGAGTAGCAGATCTCCCCCCAAATGAAGTTGAGAAACTGACTCCAGTAGCACTGGAATCCGCAATCCAAGTCATTCAAGGAACCTCAGATGATGATGACGATGGACTGAAACAACGAGCGTGCCTCACACCGGACCAAAGGAAAGCTTGGAGGAAAAAAATTATTGAAAATTATGGGTACGCTAACGTCAAGCTTATGCCTACTCTTCCTAACGAGTAGTTGACTATATTCATGAGCTATCTTAACCTTTGTAGAGACCCTGCATCATGGGATCCCTCAACTGTGTCTACTCTCTGCTGCGCACTTGGACTTCTTGAAGAAGGTGACTTACGCACTATTGCCCCTGACGCTTTGGTAACTTGCCAATGCGTCTCAGACTCAAAGCCGCCGAGTCACCTTGCCGAGCTGAAGAAAGCATTAGAAGCCAACTGCAAGCATGAACTTGGCGAAGATGTAGTTGAGCACCCCAAGAAAGTCGTGGAAAGAGTGAAATCTGAACTAACATTTGATTTGGATGACTTGGAATCTCAAATTATCACACGTCGTCGCCGACGCTCTGTCGACAACCTCAACTGCTTCAAGGTTAGACTGACAGGAAGTGGATCTGCATTCTCAAAGGAACAATTGGAAACACTAGATGAGAATGAGTTGGATAACTGCCTTTACGAACTTGGCGTCGATCCATTGACAGTGGATAATGCTAGAGTAATATGGAAAAAGCTACTTGCTTCACGAAATAACCAAGTCAAAGCAGAGGATGTCCAGAATGCCGGTCATATTCTGAGTGGAATCACAATTAATGATGTAAACGAGCTAGATCTCGCTGATCCCGATATAGTCCTTGCATTTGGAAAACCCCTTGGATTGTCTAAGAATGTCGTAAGTGGAAATGAAAACGAAATAATTATATAGCCTATCTAACCTATGCATTAAAAAGTTCTTGTGCAAACATTTTTACTTTGCTAGTTGGAGAAATTAGCCATGAGGTTGGAGCAAGTTAAGGAAAAATCTGTTACCCAATTTGATTCGGAAGAACTGGTTGTGACCAACAACATCCTTTGTGGCTTCTCATCAGAACAGTTGACAGAAATTGATGCAGATCTACTTCGGTAGGATTTCATTTCAGCAGAATTTTATATAAAGTTGTAAAATAAACTAATTATTTCATGTATAATTTGGATTTCAGGGAAGCATTGCCAGTTTTAAAAAGCATTGACCCAAGCTGTGAACAAACTAGATTAGCAGCCCTTGCAGCAGTGACAGTCAAAGCAGACGCTTTTGGAGACCCTAAAAATTGGACCTCAGCAGATGTCCGAGGTGTCGGCACAATCCTTAATGGCCTTCCGCTCTCATTGGTCAATACTATTCCAGCGGAATCATTCCTGGGTGTGACACCGACAGTGGCGGCGGCCATGCCGGAAACTCTTTTGAAAGAGCTGAGTGCTGAGCAAATTGCAAATATTCCGAGATTCTCAGCCCAAGCAATGTCTGCAGAACAGGTTGACGCCTTTGGTGAGGAAGCCAGGGATACTCTATTGTCAGTCATCAAAGGACCTACATCCTCCAATGGCTTCTCCATTCAACCCCAGTCACAAGCGTTTTTCCTTACAGCGACCACTTTACTCATTTTCCGAACAGCCATCTCATATAATGTACTTTGATGCTATTAATGTACTCTTCTCAATGATATTGTTATACCACATCTTCTAGTTTACACAACTTAGTTTCGCTGTTATTTAACGTAACTAAATGTATCTACTTTAAGGTTTAGTACAATAAAATGTAAGTTTATGTGTAGATATTTCTGTAGTACATATATTTTTTCATAGTCATATTACATATAACTGCTCATATGAACCATGCATGCAACTTTCATTCAAAGCGTGACAAATGGCGAAGATATGAATATGATTAAGTTAACTAGCAGTTCAGTCACTTTCTTGAAGACGCCAAGCCATCTGCAGATCGATAATCCGCTTAATGTTCCCACACAGAACAACAAAAATACCAAGTGTAAAAATGCAGGATAATGAGCTATTATTATTCGTATTAAATATTGAGTACTTCTGCACCGTACCCCTTTCACCAATAAAAGAATTAAGGAGGTGATCAAAAACAGGCAAGATGACAAAAAGCTGCACTGCACTCACAGTACTGTAGCGGACGATGCTCGTATATAACACGCAAATGTAGCATATATGCTATATGAAGTAAATACTATAAGAAAGGTGAGCAATATAGTATGCACATAAATGTATATGATTTTACATGTGATTAAAGTCAGAATGAAAGATTCTGGATTATCCCTATAAGAAAGACGGGTTCTCATCTTGCTTCTTAACATAGTGTCCAGTTGACTGCTCCTACTACGTCTCAGGGTTTTCATATGCTGGTTTATTTAGGCACGCATATTATGCTTTAGATGAAAATGGTTATTCTCATAACAAAGGCATGTCAGAATTCATATCCCAACTGGTTCTTTCTGTTTATTGCGAATCGTAACTTTTCTTGAAGGAATGAGCCAAGTTACGTGAGCAGTACCAGTCCGTTATGCAAGTTTGTAAGTTGATCATTTCGCATCTGTCTAGTTGTGGTTTTTTTTAGAGTCAGGAAGAGATAGTTGTCTCCTGTTGTCGCGCGACAACAGCAGTCGACTCCTTGTTTATCGTATTACTGGCTGCATTCAGGTTATCAGCAGTAGTTGTAAGGTCAACAGCGTAATTTTTCATTAAGAAAGTCAAACAAGCGTAAGCGAAAAGCGTACTCTGACATCTTATGGAATCAAGAGCTTGGCCCAATTACTCTTGATGGATGATGAAAGCTCTCACGCAGAATTAGTCATAAAAAGTTAAACACAAAGTTGGTGTAAACTCATAAGAAAAAGATTCAAGATTGACTCGCATCAGAGAGTATACCACAAAGAAAAATACATTTTTTGGGCTCACCCTGTGCTCACGTGAATGTGGCTCCAGAAAAAGAGAGACTGGAATGCAGGCAAAGTGGAAAATTTAGCTGGGATTTGATGTGAGAATGCCCTTTTCTTATCATTGATCGTGACAAGCCAAAAGAGAGTGAATGGCTAAAACCAATGAACATAGGTAATCATGTCTGACGAAAATAATGCGAGTGCTACCTCTCCTCCTGTTGTGACTGTCACAAAGAGCAGAAAGGCATCTCGTCCTCATCGCTTCTCCATTGATTACTATGGGTTCCCACGAATAAATGATGACAGTGACGACTCCAATCCTGATGCTGACGGTGGGGAGAAGAAAATGTCGTTCGGAAACATGGACCAAGTTAGGGGCAATCGGGCACTTCAGTACCTCGCCACATTTGCAGGTTTGAAAACCTTAGGTTAATCTTGTGGTATTCATGTAAAATTCAAATGCATTTTTTGTGTGATTAGCAAATATGGGAGCACTTGCATTTGGAACGGCATTATCATATCCGAGCACTGCGCTACCAAGTTTGCGTGCTGACGAATATTTCAAAACGGTGATGACGGAAAAAGACGAAACTTGGATAGGATCTGTGTTTGCTGTAAGATACTATATTTTATAGATCACACATAATGGAAATGATATTATGTTAATCTTGGTTGTTTTCTCTATCTTTTAGCTTGGTGCTGTGATGTCAGGTAATATTGTTGAAATTTTTTAAACTTGCATAGAATGTTTTATATAAGTGTTGAATGCCAAAAATCGGCTATTTTAAAACGATAACAGGACCTGCAGCGGGTTTTGCAATCGAACGAATGGGACGAAGAATGAGTATGCTTGTCCTGTCGGTGCCGTTCTTTTTATCCTGGATGCTCATTAGCATTGCCTCAGATATCCCAATGATAATTATCGGTCGCTTTCTGACTGGCTTCTTCAGCGGCGTCTTTCTAATTGCTGCACCCATTTTCACGGCAGAAATTTCAGATGTTAGTATTCGAGGTGCTGTTGGTGCCACGTTTGATATGAGCAGCAGCGTTGGTATTCTTTTCATGTGAGAAAAATTTATAACATTTTTCATATCCAATGAAAGTGCAATATCATGTCAATGAATGAACACAATAATTGTTCCAGATACATAGTTGGGGCATATAGTTCATGGAGGACGCAAGCCCTAATTTGTGCTGCAGTGCCACTATTCGTTTTCATTCTAATGCTCTTTGTCCCAGAGTCTCCAGCATTTTTGTTGGAAAAGGGAAATCCTGAAATGGCCAAAGAGTCTCTGATCAAGTACAAAGGGGCTAAAAACAACCATGAATACATTCTAGCTACCCTTGAAATGTAATTTGTTTTTTCAATGCTATAAAAATTTAACTTCATACTCTAAAAGACACAAAACAATTCTCATTTCAGTTGCAACAGGAAGTAATCGAATCAAAAGCTGCAGAATCAGCAAGTTTCCGCGATTTGCTTGCAAGGCCGGTTTTAGTGCCCGTTTCAATATCTTTCATGGTTTTCGTATTTCAAGTCATTTGTGGACTCGATCCCATACTAATTTACACAGTGGACATCTTCAAATCCGCTGGAGGAGGGGCTGTTGATGAGTATAGCTCTACCGTTATATTTGGTGTTATAGAGTTGGTACGTGCAAGACTCGATTAATTTAGACTTGTAAAATCTATTGCATATCTTCAAAAATCAATGCGTGTGAAAATTTCAGATTGCGGGTATTATGGCAGCCTTTTTCGTAGACAGAACCGGACGTAGATTTTTACTACTTGTTTCTGAAGCAGTAATGGTGCTCTCTTTAGCTTCCCTAGGAATCTTCTTTTTTCTCCGTGGTTCCACTTTACCAATTACTCCCACAGGTGTTCCTGCAAACGTGGATGAATCGTTCATCGCATGGCTTCCTCTCACAAGTCTTTCAATATACATCCTAGCTTATTCAATTGGACTCGGACCTGTGGGTTACCTCTTGATGGGGGAGATTCTTCCCCTTCGTGTAAAAGGACTGGCAGGGTGCCTCCTAACTTCTGGCAAATGGCTACTCTCTTTCGTTGTGACAAAGTTTTTTGCTGACATTATAAGCTTGATTGGAGAATCAGGATGCTACTGGCTTTTCGCTGGATTTTGCTGTCTTGGCTTTGTATACATCTTCTTTTTTGTACCTGAGACCAACGGAAAAACACTTGAAGATATTCAGAGGACATTTAGAAGAAGATACAGCATGGAAGATGTATCAAGCGAAGGTTCACCTCTCCTCAGACGACCCCAAGCTAGTCTTAACACTGCATTGGAAAGTGGGAGCAATGAGAAAGACAGTAGCGATAAAGCTAAGCATGGTTATCAGTCAATTAATACCGTGTGATTGTCATTAATCGTTATATCAATACTAAATTGCCATTTTCTAATTTTAAAGCGTTTACAAAAAAAACTATTAAATAAAGAACGACTCAATTAGCATCGTCTTTGTTCCAGCATTTGTACATATAACTTAATTTGTCCATATCTTAAAAAATGCACATGGCATGCTGAATTTAGTCAAGTTTTCTGCAATGCACTGCACTCTCACACAGCAATGCATAAACTCATGCATCCAAAACAAACCGAAGAAATATGTATTGGATTCTACAATAACTTGCACCTTGCATAATCTGGTTGCTAACAAAGCACACACAAGTTGCCATTCAAAAACACAACAAAGCTTTGATGTACTGGTGTTACTGTGTTCATTTCTATTTCATGTACATACAATTTCCTTTCTCAAGCATATATTTTAAGATAGAAGCGTATTTCTAACATAAACATGCATTTCTGCTATCCCTCCGTATCGTACAATACAGGTCTTCGAGTCAGGTACAGACGATTACCACTTGCCCTGAGGCGTTGACTGAATGTTCGCCATGCAGGTGATATGATGATGCCTATATGCTTTACTACGAAGAGCAGCAGGTACATACAGCTTGACGTATTCACAACCAACATAATACATACATTTGAAAAGGTGAATAGGTACTACTTTTCCATGAAATGGAAACACTCCGACTGTGCACTAGTTTAGCTTTCCATTTTTCGTTCTTTCTGTTTGTATATGTATATAACTTGTAATGCAATAATGTTCGTGTTTACCAATAGCTTGTACATAAATGAAACTTTCATGTGTTGAAGTTATCATCATTGAGAACCACAAATAGACTACATGACAAAGCATGATAAAGTAACCAAGATTTTGCAAATGAAATTGAACTCAAATATGCATATATAATATATCTGTACTTGCATACACAAATCTAACTTTTGAGATACCTACGCACACTCTCAAACGAGGATTTCCTTTACCTGCTGCTATAATAATAGCAAGTTAGTACATACGATGTGTGCTTTTTATTACACTGATTTGTGATTATAGTGGATTCTCGTGTTCTTGAGCGCATCTTTCTTGTATGCATATAGCGTGTAGTGAGCTGACTGTGCAGCAATCCTTATCATTGTTGTAAAATCTCACGAGGAAAAAAATTCTTCTGAATCATCATCATCAACATCATTTCTTATCTTATTCAGTGTTGTATGCTGTATACTGCTAAACTTTTTCTTCCTTTTTTATCATATCTCCCTGCTCTACCTTCAAATTAGAGCTTGCAACAATACAATATCATTTTCTATTATACTGTATGTAGTGCACACAAACACTTGAATTTCATTTTTCAAAATATGGCTCATCTACATCATCATCATCTCAAGAACCTTTTTTACATTTAATGTATTTCACCGTTGTGTCGCCGTTTCTCTTGCGTTCGCTCCCCTTGTTCCCTTTTCATATTGAGAGGAATCCACATATCTCACAGAAGGAACCTTTTTAATATTTGGAATACATGTCTTAATATGTACTTTTTGTGGTGCCGTGCATTATGCTTTAGCATGAGTGAATCTTGATCGTGATTTCTTTGCCTTTTTTACCTTCTTATGGATCAACTCAACCACCTGCTCCATCATCGTCATCATCATCAACATACAAAAGTTTTTAATGTGATATACATACAGTATTGTTGTGGTAGTTATTCTTACTATTTATGAACGCTGCCGTTTGTTGTTACATTTTTTACAGTGTGAGTGCTCAGCACGAAGGACCTCCCCAAAAATATACATGAAATATTGTATATTATTATTACTTGTGGGTGCATCTCCTCAAGTTACAAAACTTGTAAATTGAGCTCAACAAATGGTTAACCATCACATTCATCCACGTTAATATTACTATTATTGCACACATTTATGTTCCTCCAATAATGAATCGTGCTATACTTACAGTAGCGCTAGTTTGCCTTTAACCTATTCAAGAATAGAATCCCACAACGCTTTGTTTGCAGTGTACGGGATTTCGGTAAACTAAAGCAGCTAAAAATATTCATTATTTAGAATATTTTCAATTGGGAATACGCGTGCGTGTAAAAATCTAAATACTTTTTTAAAAAGCAATCTCTAATTGATGTCGTTGGCTCTGGTTCTAAATCATCCACCACGACTGCAATAAGCTCAAAGATTGTCATCCTTTTTTGTCATTTCCTCTCTTATACCCTATTTGTGTGTTAAGTGCGGTTTCACTGTGACAAATTAGAAATTTTGTAAAAACGCATTACAGATTTGAAGATACGCCTGTTCTGTATTGAAAGTGACTTCCGTCTTCATTTTTTCTGAAATTTTGAGTCCGTTGTGCATAAAATTGTGTACAATAATTTCGTAAAGAATATCGCCAAAAAAGAGGAAATTCTTTTTGTGTTTGAAGGAACACATTTTTTGCGAAAAGATAAACAGAAAAAATTAACAATAGAGCAAGAAAGGGAGTTTTATTCTATCTTGTTTTGTGAAGGGATTGTGATTGTAAGAGGTGAGGTGTGAATTGAAACATAAACTAAGGCTGTGTGCAACTATGAACATCAGTGTGTACAAAACTGAGTGAAAAGTCCTTGTTTTGAAGTAGATGTTTACAACATTCATCAAACATCAAAGTTAAAATATCGCATGCGCTCTCGCCGTGAGTTCACTGGTTTTTTTGCATTATAAAAAAAATTGCATCGCATTGTCTACGGCTCTAACGTACAATGATAAATTGTGATGTGATATAAGATACTAAATGAACTGCACTTCACTGGCTATGTGTTTTGGTGTCGTGGTTAAAATTCCATTGCTGCTTTTGACTATCGAATGAAGGTGATTGTTTCAAGGAAACTTTGGGCACGATGGGATGGATGTGAAATGAGAACTGCAGTTAATTTTACATGCAGCCCAACAAGTGAGATTTATTCTATTTTTTTTCTCATTGCAACTAACTAGGTATATCTAGTAGTATCTGTATCATTGGGCTGAGGGACATTGTCCGAGCCAACAAAGTACGTTCACTCAAGGGGGAATTGGAAACTGAAAGTTATTCGATTAATTCCGGATTCCAAGGATAATCTCTTGAAATTCGGTAAGGGGTTGCCTATTTTAAATATCAATACTGAACTTTATACACATAATATATTATATACGTGACATATATGGTATGATGTTTCACATTTATTTAACGTTTGTGCTCATTGCGGTTTTAATGCACAAATGAATACATATGTAATTGCATATTGTGGTTGATATTAAATGGAATAGTTATTTGTTATGAGAATCGATCAAAAATGCTATTGTGCTCATCATCGTCGGTGCTAATTTAATGGGAGTAGTAGGGCGTAAGATTATTTATTTGTGTATCTTCATTCAGTGCATGCATTTATTATGCGTGAATATATATATGCGGTGTGTATTGAGTTGAATGAAATAAACAGTCAAGCTCATAAGTTTGAGAATTAATATTGTAGAAACTCTATAAAACGTGCATTTGTGTGTTCATGTGTAGGTAGCGACTCCTCCCAAGTTTGTTTACCAAAATATTTTACAAAGTTTTGGGTGTAAAGTGTGTGATTCTAGAATGAGTTACTGAATTCCGCCTACACCCACACAACAAACCGACAGTATGAAAAATTAGTTCAAGTGGGTTCACTTCCTTTGAAATATGATCTACAAACTGGAGCACCTTCCAATTACATTGAAACGTATGCGCTATGCATAAATTATGTTGAGTTACATTGGAGTACAAACTACTCGGTCTTAACAGTTTTTTGTTCATTATGAGGAGACAGCCGGTTAGATTTTAGAAGAGAAAAGGCAAGTTTGTTATAAGACAGATACATATATCCTTCCTCTATCAAGGTGCATGTGTTCAAGCATATATTGACACGGCTGACTAGGGCGATCTGGACTTCCTGTTTTCCAGATGCTTGGCTTCTTCTCATGCATGCAACCATGAGGCCCTCATGATGAGGGTTTGCCTATTTTCTGACTCATGCTCTGGACACCCTTAAACTTAAAGGGTCTAACAAACAGATGGGGAGCACTGAGGGAATACGAAGGGTGCTGTGCTTCTGTGATAAAAGGATGCATACATTCGCATTTTTTTAACCCTTTGAAAGCAATGACCGAACTATTTCTTTAGTGGTTTCAAGATGGTTATTAGTACTTGCACGTTTTAATTTGGAATGACACACTAGTACAATTTAAATATTTATACAAGATTAATAACTGCCAGAAATAATGGGTTGTTGATCCATGAAACGTGTTCAGAAATGGGATGAGTGGAAAGTATCACCAGATGAGGTTGCAGCTGTCAACAGCTTGTCAAAAGTAGAGCTGCGGTTGCGTTGTTGAACTGCCTCGCATGAGTCACTTCCTTTGTTTTAAAAGATGCAAGACAGGAAATGAGATGAGATGATGTTACATGTTACTTTACCCTTAGATCCTTTTCTGCACGTGCTGTGACAATTACAAAAGATCTACAAAACATTCTTATTGGAACATTTGCTTTTATCATTGCATAGTTTATCTGTGTCATCTGTATGTTGTGTATGCATCTGCCAAAGCTTCTTCTTTTCAAGAATGTTTAACCGGAAGCCGTGCTCTAACTTCTTTATCGTGTCAAAAACACTCTGAATTAACATATCTTTGTCGGATTACAAAATGAGTGTATCAACATATTCGTAAGTTCCAGTGGTCTACATTACATGAGACAGGAAAGTAGTCCAACCGAGCCAGTTTATCCTTTTCCTAAGGAAAACCCTACTTCAAACAATAAATGCAAATCAAATCATATATAAAACAATAATTCTAATCGGGTATCAACCCCAATTCTCTCACACCTACATTATCTAATTTAAAACATCATATTTGATATACTATTACTCAAAGTAATTCTTTAAGGTGCTAATTTTATTCACACGCAATCACCAAATCTTTTTGGCTAAGAACAAACTTACGTAATCCAAGGAGCACCTATTTACTATTTCTGTAGGTGTCTAATCATAACAAATATAAATTGTACCATTGACAATCAGAGAATAAATATGAAATTAGATTTTAGACGGTTCTCATTCCCAGCCTAACAAATCTAGCCTTAACAATGAGCGCTCATTAGCCAAGGGAAGCTGTTCAATTCGTGATGTGATATCCCAACACTCGTTTTTGTTCTTCATTGAAATTCACAATGCAGCTGACACCACCAATAAGTAATTCTGTAATTGAACCCTAACACCGTAATTTTACAATAATAAAATGTAAAATATGTGATGGGATGGTACATTTAGCTTGTCAGTTGGCATGTTTCTTGCATTGTCTTAATAAAAATTTCGAATAAAATTCAGACAAGTATAGATACCTAAGCATGTAATATGATATAATATGTCAGTCAATCCTGCTACAAGTCTGCTATCATAAACAAGAGTGCAGTACACCATTATGTGTGAGAATACATTCCGAAGTATATTATTACATGAATTCAACTAAACCGTAACCGTCATAAGTAATCACGGTTTAAAAGCAGAGTTGATTTGATTGCTCGAGTTGCCAGTTGCAGTTGGCGGAGGTAGAAGCTACATACCTACTTTATCATTACCGCAACAATGCATTTACAGAAAAATTTAATCATGGTAAATTTTTGTAGTATATTTCTTCGTTACATCATCCGACCCAGTGCGATGATATAGCTTAGCAATGAGTGCACTCCATATAGGTATATTTCCCAGACCAGTAATAATTCGAATCAGTAATGTTTTCTTTGTTCTACCAGCCAAAATTGAGAGCATCAAATCTAGAGGCAGAAGTAGATTGGGCTAAAACCAGAACAAGGTGCAAATAACCACAAAAAGATGAGAGAAATCACGTTGGTTTTATTCTGCAATATGTAATTTACAGCAAAAAAAAGCAAATAAGTAACTTGTTTAAAAACTAATTTGAACAAGGATGAGCAGCATGAAGCAATGCAACCCTGTATTATTGGGTGGCGATGGTGGTGTGGTGTAAGTAGGTAGATGGCTAATCAAATCATCAAATCAAACCGTGTGATGGCATGCATGAATACAATACAACTTTTTAGAAAAATTGATGCAAAAAATCAACATCCATCCATCCACTTTTTAGGCACAATAATATTGTACGCCTTCGTAAGTATCGGTAGTCTGCCAAGCGTAACTTGGGAATAGAAATACCGAGAAGTAATCATGTTGATTGATGATGAGTGTACAAGAATTGAGTGAGTGTATAAATGATGAGCAAGGAAAATCAACGTGAGCTCCTCCTAATGCGGAATGCCCTTTGCGAATCGAATTAGCTCACATCTAGCCACTCGTTGCCGACTGCTACTAGCCCTCGCTTTCTTCCAAGCATTTACGCATGTTTGGACATTGGGCCAAAAGTTATTAAGACAGTCCAGAATTCTTGCATTGAAATTGTAAAAGCACAGTTAGTTATACACCTAAAGAGGTCAAAATATGTTTACGGCATGATTGGAAATTAATATTGGATTAAGTGATTCGTGAAATGTAAGGGTGTGTGAAGTATGTTTGGCAGCATTTGGTGCAAAAAGATTCTTTGTCTTGTGGAATCCAATGCGCTTCAAGATAAGCAAGTCATTTCACCGTTATTAATTTGATTCGAATTGGATTGATAACACCGCTGGCAGGGACCCAAACGATATCAGAGAAAACTTAGGTTTCACCTTGGCGTCTACTTTGTTGCATTGTAGATGCAGATTACAATAATTTTGGAAGAATTTACAAAAACAATATTTAGCTACGGACTACTTACACTTGTAGTTTATAATTTTTTTTGAATTTTAGAGTTTACATTTAAAATGGAACTAGACAATTTAGCTTGACTAGCATAAATGCCTTGCTTTTGGCAGAGTGACTCTCATAAAGCTGTATAAACATGCATATTTATAGCTGTACGAAGCAATTATACACAGTTTAGCCTTTTTATGTAATGGCCGTGGGAACGAAAACCTTAGCCGGATCCCCTTTATGATGCCATAAAACAAACGGGCACATATTAATCTTGCTTATCAGCAGCCTATACATCACAGTAAACTCTGAGTTCATTTCTAATAGGTCAGTAAATAACGTCCAGTTTAGTTGACTGAATAATACACGTTATGACTGAGACTTGAATGAATGGGCACAATTTACTAAAATGACATTTATTTTGCAATTTTTATTTCGTTATAAAAATTAATATCTTTATCTCTCCTATAAAGATGGAATATTGTGCAGTAAATGCCTAATGAATGGGTTAGAACTAAATTGACTTGATGAAACCTGCTACTCCTCCATCTGTACATACTCTTCTACTATAATTATGGCGGGGCTTTGGTTGACTTATGGGAATGTACTAAAGTATATTTTTCGTGTCTACTGAGTCTTCATTAAATACCGACTCAAGACAGTTTTAATGAGAGAGCCTTTTAACATTGGAATGTTGCAAGTTTTTAAGGTGGCACACTTTTATAGCGCTACTCATGTCAACATTATCACGTAGGTGAAGTATACATGGCTAATTTAGCCTTCATTTACATCATTAATACCCTATAGCTGTAGATCAAGAATTCAGAGCATCGATTAACATCCATTCCATCTTCAATTCTTGTCTTTGATAACAGGAGGAAGCAATGTTTTAAAAATATGGTAGCTTATATAACTAGTCTCCCCAACGTAAAACTTGTTTTTTTTTCGCAATCTGTAACTAGCTGTCGTGTTTCCGATTATAGACTCGCAAAGTCTTCTGGACTAATTAGATAAAGTGAGCCTGCAAACTACTGCAGGTGGCTGTTGAGATAACCCAAATGAGATTCGAGTCGAACTAAAATGATTGATGAGCAACATTTGCTAATGAAAATCCGTCAGTTGCAAATGTCAAATAGGCCATTTATGTAGTATTTTTGTTATTACGTCGTTACTCATTCTTCCTCTTTCTTGGTGATAAGTGCTATCAACAAAACAAACCTTTACAACTTACAATTTGCTAATGAAGTCGTCGATAACGATAACACACGCATCACCATCATCAGCGAATATCACATCTTCAACTAAAATCTTGTTTCGTTCGTGCTGCCTAGTTCCGCCCTCCATCTGCACGTGCGAATGACACAGTATGAGACATGAGATAGGTGTTTCCTATCTCCACAAAATATATTCAATTTCAAACTGAAGTCTAGAACTATGTATGTCTGTCGGTTTTATGTTTGCGACCTGCATGAAGAAAATGAAGACACAGCGCCATACTACTATTCAACATTGCGTGTCAAATATCAATAGGGGTTAATGGTAAAATAGCTAACTGAGGTTAATGTAAAACCTGAGAGCAGGAAAACCGATACACTTTTTTGTCTCTGGTTTATATCTTCTGTGGTCGTGATGTGATGATGATGATCATCATCATGTCAAACAATAAAATGGGAGTTGCTCCGGATTCCGATATCATCACGTAAATATACTCATTTAGATAAGTGTGTAGCGAACCTAATTTTGTGAAATATTTTGGACAAAAAATATCCACATTCATTATTCATGTCATCCTGTCTCATTAAGTCTGATTTGAATTACTGTACTACACACAGAGTACTTAATATGTTAAATGAATTTCTGTGTCTCACTGTTTCCACATGAGTTCAACGCAAAGTCCAATCTTGCATGTCGAATGTGATTCGAACGAATGCAAACTGACCCACTTGCACCAGGAGTTTGTAGCAATATCCCTTTTTGCACGCTTATTTTCTGTCTTGCCACGGATGCGGATGTTCAATATTGTACATATTATAAGTAGATAATGTGCAAATATTTCAATTTTTATTTGCTACAGTCAAACACAGCATCGCAAAATGTAAACTCAGGCCCATAATCATACACATGTTTTCCACATCCACTGACTCATTATATGAAAAAGAAGAAATTGAGATAAGTGTTTCAATTTTCAACAGCTCAAGTCAAGGGAAAAATAAAACCTAGATTTGTTTTTTTTTCAAACATAGTATGTACCTTTTTTGTTATAATAAATGAGGAAAAATCAGGATTTGCTAATAGTTTTGTAGGTTTGTTAGCACGAAATCTAACTGACTATAGATAGGACAACGAATGGAGCATGAGAAACTGTGTAAACCATGCGGAGCATTTTACTGTTTAACCTGCCTAATCAACCAGCATCATTGTTACAATTACAGGATGAGCTCATTACTATATACTCAAGTAAACACCTTTCATTCAGTTGGGAATCGGAAAGCCAGCCCATAATCGAGCTGCGTAAAGAACTCCCGTTTCCAGATACTCCACTTTCGGCCATGATACGTCATTCTATTTCATTTGAGACATAAAAAACTTGAAAATGGTAAATGAAGCATGTCAGACACCTAGGTGTCTTCGTCGTCAGAAGTTGGGTTTGAAAAAGCTGCAAACAAATTGCTCTTACGTGAATATTGCAAAACTTTATCATTACATTATTGCATGTTGATATTTTTGCACCGAAATAAATACAACCTTTAACCCGTTATGTAATGGGATGCCGATGTTTCGCTACCTACTTAAAATAAGTATGGAGCGGAACGAAGTTTACTTCCGTAGTGGGAGGCTAAATTCCTTGAATCCTTTTCTTTTTCTTGCCACCCTACACCACTCTAATTTCATATCGCATCTTAGGGCGTAAGTATATGGTCAATTGAGTCTCATCGTTCCATCCTTCAAAGTTGTATTAAAGAGCCGACTTCTTTCTTGCTCTCAATAAAAAAATCGAGGCGTTTCTTTGAAAGGATGAAAGTGAAGAAGCGCTATGGAAGAATGCAACAAAACATTTCATTCATCGACTATTCACCATCGGCATCATCTTGTATGTTTCGTTGCGTCGTAAACATTTTTCTTGGTACTCATTCCGTTGTTTCTTTATCTAATCCTCACGCAGTGGTGATCTGTACCCTTTGTAATCTCATGTTGTAAGCAAAAAAACATTAGCAGGTAGAACATCCATAGTATTTACACATCTCTTCATTTGTATGTTTGTTGAAACAGTCACACATTTTTTAAAGTGTAAAACACATATGTACTTTCTTATCTTGTTTATGAATACGACAGCACAGGGTGATTGAGCGCATGGAAGAAATCTTTTACATTTTTTCTGAAATTAACATTAACCTGAAGTCTGCATGGGTGGCTTAAGGTCTCGCGAGGGAGTTTTTCCAATAGGATGCAAGTTTCATCTCATGGGGATTTGGAAAGTCAGACAAGAGGACTAATGCGATTCATCTTGCAGCAGTCAGTCTCTCAGTTGGAGAAGTAAAGTTTCGTACCGGAAGGAAACCCCATTTAAAAATTGAGATAATTTCCCCCATAACAATTATACTTGGTATTGGTAGGTTATACGATATGTATACGCAATTCGTACTTTTCTATATAGATTTCTCTTCATCTGTGACAACGAACATTTAAAAAAGCAAGCTATTGCCACATGCGTATGCAATGAATAGGATTAGTCAGATAATTTGCTGAGTGCTCCAAGATTTAAGCTGAGAATGGCGAAAAGCCAGAAGTAGTGAGCAGAGTTTTTCCTTAATCATTCTTCATTCGACAAGATGAAATGTTGTGAGGTGCGTGCCATACGCGCATTGCACTTTTTAAAAGCAACTTTGTTACAGATGAAGTGAAGCGTACGCATTTTATTAACGTGCACATACGACCAACTACAACTTCCTGGGTGCTCTATGCATGCATTCTTCCGCAGCAGAGGAGTAAGAAAAAGAAGAAGTCTCATTCAAGGCAAAGGGCAAATACATACATCAAAGGATGAGCTGCAGAACATAAACATGCTTAGCAGCTCTCCTGCGTGTTATAAGTATTATTTTAATGTCTGCGCATCTGGAACTTGTTACTTTTGCCTTTACTCCAATCTTGTTTTTGCTGTGTTTTCAATTCGTTAGATTGACATGATGTCTGCATGCCCCTAAAGCCTTGTTGACTTGAAAGATGTTGGTTTTTGATTTTGGTTATTCAAAAAGTGCAACTCTGGGTTCATATCGCATTGCCTTACTTCCTTGTCATGTCTATCTGTCTATGAGATGCGATGATAGGAACACGTCAGCAATAAAGTGGTATTGTCAGCACAAAGTAATCCATTTAAAGCAACCCAATAGTAACTCATGTAGGAACAGTTTTGAAAAGGCTCTTTCAAGTTTTGTCGATCAAGTTTTGTCAATAAATTAGCTGACCTTGCAAATTCAAACCTACTGATTGGAGTTTTGATACACAAAAGCTATTTTTATCAATCCAATCGTCTGTAAGTTTTTCTGACATGCATAATCACGTCCGCCGCCTCCATCCATATTCAGACGCACGCGTTCATTTATAGTAACACGCATTTCAGAGACATCATGATCGTCATCATCAATCATGGTCTGGAATATAAAACAAATTTTTCAACACGTAAAAATGCGTAGGTACAACCCTTCATGTTTGGTGATTCCTGTCTTTCTCCTTATACATTGTACAAGTATTTGCGTTCTCACATTCGTATAATACATGCAACATAGTGAGTTTAGTGAACACGGAACAGTAAAGCAATCACTGTGCGCGTTTTAGCATAAAATAGTCTAATAAATCATGCAAAATCGACAAACTGAAGGAGAGCTAGGATTACAACATACCAAAGTCTACTAAAACTAGGGAACGTATGAGTAAAATATGTTTAGAGCTGATGCTTCTCACTCCATATATACAATCTGCATTACATGTCTTCTAGTATCTGATTTTTATGTCAGCTACACATAGTCTACATAAGATGCAAATTATTCCGTTTCGTTACATAGGCATGCTCTGCTTACACACATGATATCTATAAATCTAAAGTGTATGTTTGTTTCCATTCACATCCAACATCAGTCGTCGACTTGTTATCTGACTGAGCTCTAGACATTCATTAGCCATTATCATGATCATAATCATAATAGATTATATTATGCGTTACATCCACATGTAGCTTAATCTCAGCTCAATCTTTTACAAACTTTGGATATGACCATCAACACGATTCCGATTTACGTAGTGTTCCGTGCCCAAACGCAGCATTATGCTATATGGATGACGCTAAAATAACTGAAGTAGCATGTTATGGTTATAAAATCACCTTTTCAACTAGCATTGTCAGCTGCGGGTTTCATATTTGCATGATCGATCACTCAGTTTAAATAACATTCAAATTATTATTATACCATTCGAAAATTATAAGCAATTCATACTGCGCCATTTCCACCGATTAAAAAACTAGATCAGCCCTTCCAGCTAACTCCAGACCACCGCTAAATAATTCATAAATGTTTGTTTAACTTTATGTACATGTTTGAAGAATGAAACAAAAACATGGTCAGAAGCAAACAAGTTGCTATCCAGTATGGATTTTAATTGCGTCTGAAAACCTTACACAGTATCACGTATAGTTGCCAATTTAATCAGAACGAAAAGTCTCAGTTTGTTTAATGTGAATTTTTAATATAACTTTTCTTCGTAAATTGATCTGTTTTGAAGGAAGGACAGTGACTTTACAGATAATTATTTTTTTATTTTTAGGTACAAAGGATAGAGCACGATGGTAGTAGTAGAGCAGCAGCAGCATCAGACCAAACCATTTTCTACAGTGCCATTATCACCTTTGTCATCCAACCGCTTCCATCTCAACTTACCTTGACCTTTGTTCTGGTCTAGGTAGACAATTGCAGCGCAAATACCTCAATATTATATAGTCTCGATAGTTGTCTTACATACGTGATATTCATGCCTAGTGAACTAATCGTATCAACGAGAGCTGTCACAGTACAAAGTAAATTCCTATCATCTACATTCCTTTTCCTTTCTTTCTATTGCAAATCCTTCATAAAACATTTTTACTCCACGTTCATTGCGACAGCAGTAGGAGAAACAAAGAGAAAAGATGACGCATCAAATGAAATCCAACAAAAACAGTAACAACGCTAATTATTATGGCTTCTCTTCTGATGGTATTGGTAATGACGGAACAACCTCATCGCAAGGATTGGCAGGAGGAGGTCTCAGCTTCATTATCCATTCGAATGGAAATGTGAATAATGCTACAAGCAGCAACAACAGCAGCAGCCGTCTCAACAACTTGGCAGCATTTCTTCTGTATCATCCTCGTCTGGAATCAGTAGTGGCAGCAGCACCATCACAAAAAGTTCTACTTTCAATGGCAACACGTTCACACGGTCTAAGCCAAAGAAAGAAAGCCCATAATTCCTTACTTCAGCCAAGGATCGCAGGAAGAGGATGTAGCATCAACATCAGCAACAGCCGGCAGCAGTGGTAGTAGTAGAGGACCCTTAGGAACAGGAAAAGGGCTCATCATTCCCACACTTACCCTCTCTCCGGACACACCACCTTCAGGAGCTGGAGCAGTAGCAAAAGACAAGACTCATCATCAATCGTCTTCCTCATCAGATCTGTTTTATTTCAATAGTAACAGTAGTTCTGGAAGTGTTATAGGGAAATCTGGAGATAGTGCAACCAATTTTAAGGTAGGAAAGGATGATAAAACGTTGGTGAGTAGGATTAGTGAATCAAGTGGTAGCAGCAGCGGTGCTAGCAAACGGAATAATATTAGCTCACTGTCAAATTCTACGTCATCTTCATCAATAAATTTCCAGCCTGGTGCTTGCTCAACCTTTATACTAACAGAAGGGGAGGAATTCCCCGAGGATATTATAGCAAAAGAAAGAGGTGCTGGTGGTGGTAATACTAACTTTCATGGTCGACGTAACAAAAGTTCGATCGAAACTAGTGGCAGTAGCAGCTCTGACAAATATGCAGAACCAATCAATAATGGTGTTGGTAGTAGTAGCAGCAAATCGTCCAGAATGAAGGTGGAAAGCCAACAGTTGTCTCCTGACGGGGCTGCACTACCAATCCCTGAAACTGGTAGTCCCAACGGAATTCATAGCAATAATATCAGTGGCGAAGAAGAAAATTTTGAGTGCTTTGGTGAGGGAAGTGAGTCCTTTACTTTGGAGACTGGGAGTGGAGATACATCTTTGCAATTTAGCAGGTAAGACAAATAAAATCTTGAGCAAGATATCACATTTATGTAATGCATACAAACATGAACTGAACAGTCGGTGTCAATTACCCAATTAGTGTAGGAACGGTTGCCAATTTTCAATTTGTTCTCGCTTTCCATTTCATCTTTTGTGGGGTTGGGAATCGGTAGTGCCACGCCAAACCACACTTACATGTGTGCGTCGCCTCAATGTACCAACGTCACCATGCATAGTCACACTCACTTGAATAAAATTCACTTAACTTGTCAAATTATTGTCGTGATGTGGCAAAAATATTGTTTCTCTCTGCCATTTCCGTCACATAACTCGTTTTATTATGCTATCGTATCATGCTGATGTCTTTGTTCTGAGTCATGTTGAAATCCGAGAGCTGCACTTCATGCGGCTATATATACATGTTTTCTACAATCATGAACGGTACGTCACGAATCCATCTAAAATGCCAAAATGTCTTCTTTTGCGATACAAGTGACAACGAGATCCGCAGATTCATCGGCTCTCAAGACAAAAGACAAACATTTTTGCTTCGCTGATGAATTGCAAATGATTACATTCTTTTCTTATCATAACTTATCACCGTATTGACAGTGAGGGTATTGTGATTGCTAACGATTCTCATTCAAATGGTTTACACCTGAACGATAAGTGATTTGTGAAGACGCTCGTTTCCGTTCCAAGAAGCCGAAGCTCATCCTGCCTTTTCTCTTTCTCATATAAAAAACTATGAAAATTTCACTTTTCTAAAAAAGAGCTGATGCTCAGTTATAACAATGCGGTGTGAGGATGACGAAAACGCATTATGATTTTATATTATGCTGCTGCCGAATTACATTGAATTGGGCCGAGCTTTTTAAAGTAGAGAGGGATGGATTGTTGTGGCTTTGAAAATAGAAAGGATTATTACTGACTGAAGAAAATGAAGACGACACGACGAAGATGATACCGTACAACCAGGCAAAAAAGGCATAATCAAAAATGATCATCATCACTTTTTTGATTCGTGGTGTGTGGTTTTAGTACTTCATCTATATGACTCTGTCCCCATTTCTTAAACGGCACGACGTGCCATATTATTCCGATTACTTTCTTTGAAAACCTAAAATTGTTATGAAATTACAATTTTCAGTTTAAGTACTCTCACGTATGGCTTTAAATGAGTACACGTGCTGCAGAAAACTATTGAACAGATGCGTTTGAAGAGTGTGATAATGAGATAATCTTTCTCTCTAAACAATCAACTCTGTTTTTTGGTTACCAACCGTTGTAGGTACGGCGATGGCGATAAGTTAGCATTGGTTCACCAACATTAACACGCAGCACATGGTTGAAACGATTACAGATTCAAAACAGCTTTCGCATCTTAAAAAATATATGCTAATGATTGGATAGGACGCATCTGATCGTTTCTTCGATTCTAGTAATGATTATCATGTGCTAATGACTCAAATCAGTTGGCAGGCCCCTTCACGATGATGTGTAAAAAAAAATTGTCCTCAACTTTTAAATGCTCTACAAAAATTGGTTGGGTTTGTCGGACCAACTTCAAATTCTTGCACGTATGCATATTAAGATGTATATTCAATATTAATGTTTGAAATACTTACACTAAAGATCGGCAATCGCAGGAAAAGTGGGGATGAAGAAAGGGTCCCTTTTTTATATTTGCTTGCTCATTCACTCCTTCAGTCATTACGTCTTGAAAGGAAAACCGTGTCAAGTTGCCTGCTGTCATGCATATGATGAGCCACACTGCGTATTGCAGTTTTTAAATTGATCACTCCTGCTACCATGATAGTAGTAAAATATAATTTGGGTAATCTGACTTCTCCTCCTGCTGCTGTTGCTACTTTGGTACTGTGTTCTGAGCTAGAAAAATCTAACTCAGCGCTCATTCATCCATCAATCCATTTATATTGCTTGAAGAAAGAGTGTTTGATGATGATGATGGTTCTGTTAAAATCATTGCACAACCTTCAAGAAGAGAAAAATGCATATGAGCAGTGTACAAACAAATAGGATTAATGATGATTCAAATGAGATAATGACGATCACGAAATGATTGAAATTTCAAAATTGCCAAATTTCATTACAAACCTTGTGTTGCGTGCTAGCTGCCACAGGTTGTCAGACAAAAATTGTTATTTTTCTTTTAAAAAATGAGATTACTTTTTTAGGGACACATGGGAGGGAGTTTACTCAAATGTAGCTGCAGCAGGTGTAATTTAGTGTGCCACAAAATGATGCCTTGGTTTGAGTTCTCATTGAACCGGCTATATGTACGTTTGTGTTTGAGTAGTTAAATTTACGATAGAACGTAATGTAACACAAACCTTGTTTTTACAAAGCAAGATAGGTATCCAAATTGAAAATGACAATGGGGATGCATGGAATGGGTGCTGCGGGGAACTGGGTGCTCATTATGATGTTAGTTCAATTGCTGAAAGGATCATTCCACATGATTTTGTTGCATAATGCGGATTGTTCTAATGATTATGATTACTGACAGAAATTATGTGGTGAATTGTTTAAATGATGATCCTTTCTGATGATAACAATGGAAATCGTGGCTAAATCGTTTGTGATTGTGATTAGCAATTATTGTTGTTGTTAAAAACTACAAAGACCGGCGAGCATTATATCGCATGGAACTAATCGGTTGCAGTTTAACAAAAAATGATCTTATCGTTCTGTTGTTAGTGTATTTATACTTATTAGAGCTTTCCACAACCAATTTAAAGGCCTTTAAAAGTGATTGATAGAACGGATCTTATCTTTGAATTTAGTCCTGCTTACTTTATCGATGTGATATCTGATTGCTTTATCCTAATCAACATCCATTATAAATAACTTACAGAAGAGCATTTAGCTTCTTACTTCTCGTAGCCAATAGAATTATTCTGGAAGAATGATTGTCAAAAGGTTTTTTGAAGGCTTTGTTCATGGGTACTATTAGCATGATCAGCAAAAACCCAAATAAGTTGCACTTATCTAGAAAATATGCATAGCTCCAAAACATCCCAAACTGTTTGGTTTTGTTGCACAACTTACAATACTACGCACCTGGTTTGACTGTTGTAATATTGAATCTCTGCATTTTCTCATCAGGAAACTCAAGGTTTTCTTACAAATAGGTAGCAACTTGCAACAACATGAAAGCTTACCTTCAACCTTAATGGCAACGCACTTATGTCGTAAACCTGAGCTTATTATTGAGCTAGGTTGTTGTACGGACAGGAATCTGGAAAAGGTAGAAGAAACATAGGGTAACAAATCAAAAGAAGCATTTCAATGACATTGTGATCCTATTGTGAAAAATGACTCACAAAAAATAATCCCCTTTCCTTACGAAGGTCCCATGAATTGCTTCTTGTGCTCTGCTGAATGAACCTGAATGTTTTTTATGTCATTGGTGCACTTACATCAACATCACCTTTATCTTCGATATGAATCCAACTTGTATTCATGAAAAAGGTATTAGCTTTATAAATACGTAACTTTTGAGCATGAATGTTGTGTGTAATGCATACGGAAGAACCATGAGTGGATAAAAGCAGCTCGTTCAGTCATAACTTTGAAGGATAGAGCTAAATTGCTGATTTGACTTTACCAACGACTTGTTTTTAGGAGATTATGTGGTATATTTTGTATATTATGCTATCCAATGTTATCTAAAGTAGGTAAGGTAGGTGTTGTGGTACCTGACTAAAATAAGTGTGGAGGCTTCTTCAATTTTTAATCTCTGAGTGATGCCATTCCATCACCACAAACAGCACAAGTCGATTTAGATAACATTCTTCCTTGAGCTGAGCCACATTCTTTGCTGGTTGCACAAATTGAAATAATAGTTTGGTGGACACCATTTGCGGAAATGCAGGACGATATAGACGAGAACGTACTAATTTACGAAACAATGCATATTTAAAACTCACTGCAGATAATATTAGCCAAATTCCAAGATGCCCATATGCAGCAGTCTTGAAGGTTATGGTGCGATATGGGTACTTTGTTCCTTATTGAGGGGTCAACGTATGTCTACTTCTTCTTAATTTTCTCGCACTAAAATTTCCTTGTGACATCGTTTAAAAAAAGAATCACTTTTATAGCCTGAAAATGAATAGAAGTAGGAAGGACTTTAAAAAACCAACACCTTGAACCTGTCATTGGCTAACGCTATTTTTCCTTCTTATGCCAACACATTTAATAAAGAAATGGTGCGTCAAATATTAATATCCCGTTGGTTTTGCCCTTGTTTGTCAACAAAAAACATCTATAGGTATTAGTAATTACTTTCATGTATGTGTTAGTCTTGGCTCATTATTCTTGAAGATCAAAAGATGATCTAGTATGTTCCTCAGATAAACTTAAACAAACCTTTGAGAGTAGAGGCCGCCGAAAATGATTGGGGAGTGTCGAGTGAGAATAATTATGAGTAATTACCTTTCGCCAAAAATGATTATCGCAAGTGAAATTGTGATGGTTAAATGGTTAACTTATTCTTTTTCATTATTGTCGACGCTCTATACGTAGTAGAAATGAACTTCCTGCAGATATACTCTCTATATACTATTCTGATATGTATAAATTTCTAAAGAACCGATTCGTAATTGAATTTGTGTAGAAAACTTATCATGATTCGTTGGTGGTTAGTTTTATTGCGCAAATAGCTCTTATTTTAGATTAAAAGTCATTACATTTTGTGACTCAAGCAATATAGATATTATTTAGAACAAATGTCAATCTTATCAACTATAATGCTAGTAATATTATTGTCCTATAGTAATTTTTGCGAAATCAACAAATTAGTAATGAGTTTAAGATATACTGCTCAAACTCTAGCCACTCCTAATCATGGAACGAGTTTCTGAAAAAACAATCATAGCCCATCTTATCAATAAAATTGATATAATTTAGCTGTCCATGTCATGTCATGTCGCAACAAGCAGGCGTGCTACAAGAAATTCTTATCTTTAATAATAACAAGTCATTGGCAAAGAACATTGATACGGGTTTTAAATAATTGATAAGGTAGACTGTACTTATTTGAATCTTGTATGACAATGTTGCTTAATGCTCTCTGTAGATACTATAAAGTTTTAGAAGATTTGAACTTCCAATCAGTGACCCAAGATAAAGGTACTTTAATTACCTCGTAATATTTATTTTTCCTCTCAGCATCCCTATCATCATTAGAAAAATTCATAACTTAGCTGTAAGCTGTGCGTTTATTATCTCGATAAATTATCACATTTTTAACATGACCATAATTAAATAATTGCACCCTTGTAAATCCAACATATTCGCTATGCGTGGTGAGTCTATGTAAACTGTTTCTGCTGTAAATTACTGTGTTCAACATGTTATGCAAAAGAATGTTATACAGAAATGTACCCTTACTTAAGTATAAAAAAAGTTTCTCTTTTTTTCATTCCAAACCGAATAGAATAGGTAACCCCAGCGGCCGTAGGTGATCATTGATCACTCAATCTGCGAAGGAAAATCTTTGAGAATAAATAATCAGCATACCCTTAATCTTTATATCCTTTTTAACGTAAAGTCTCAAAGAATTGATAGAATAGTGCCGGCATAGTAGGAGCAGCTAAAATGTATGTGTCTTTCTTTATTATCCCCATTCATAATGCAATGTAATAGTCACTGTCCAATGTTACTTTGCGTATTTCATGCGGATACAGCTTTTAAATTGAAAAGCTTTCAATTCTCCACTTGACTGCCTCTGAAAATTGTGTTGTTATTTATTTTCTAATAATAAGCTCCTCACCCACCTCGCCCTGCCTCCAAACCAAGTTCAACGACAAGATGCTGTTGCTATTTAAATTTTTTGGTATGCAACATGCATTGAGTTACAGTTTGCTTATGTTTTTTATCATTCATCATTCATTCATGCCGTGCACTAGCTATAGGTATTAAAAGAGACTTTAAATGAGATGCAAGATGTAATATTATGCATAATAATAATACTTGTAGTAGCATGCTCTGAAATGTACTATATGACATTCACGGTTTGCGGTATAAACCTTTAAATCAAATGATGATGATATGGTTTATGATGGCTTCAGGGAATTTATTGCGGCTGTATGTCTAATGCACTAAGTATGTACTCGTACGTCTTTGGCTAGTAATCTCAATCATTTTTTTTGTTCTCTATGATAAAATTTTACGTAGATATACATAAGATGCATAGCTAATAAGCGTTAACAAAGATTTGTTAAGCCAACAACGAGAGTCTTAGTATATTGACAAGAATTCTCCCTTTGGCTATGTATCCAAACTTTTTTAAAGGGGAGATGCATGAATATTCACGTTAAGTAAATAGCGAATGATGTGATATATATGTACATATATTATATGACTTGTTAGAAGACTTGTGCACTTTGTATCGCATTGCATGGCAAAGTGTGTACCTTGAGTAGATAAATATTCAACATCAATGCACATGTGCCTACTACATTGAGCATTTTGCTTTTTTACTGACTGAACTCGTTTGTGACTGTGACTTGCTGCATGAAAGTCAAACTTAAGACTTGCATTGCCTTTTTGTTCCCTTGCTTCAGTACAACTTTGACTGTTGACGAGAAGAGCATTTTTGTTCTTGATGTTGGTGGCGGCGTTGGTGGCAAGTCGGAATGTGACACCAAAGAACTCTCTGCTGTACTGTACAAAGTCCTCCCTCTTCATTGAAAAAAAAGCTTGTGTGGTGTGTTCTAGTGTGCTAGGAAATCGTATTATATTGTTATATATTACTTCTGCAACTGCAACCTGTCCTTCGGCATCATCAAGAGTGTATTTTGTAAAAAGGGGTCATTTTAATTCGAGAGAGAAAGACCACATTCTCAAAGTCCTTGAAGTGCGCATTGTTGCCTGCTCCTCTTCAAGCATTTAATCGACTTGTTGCATGCTGTGAGGCTCTCCGCTGGTTAATTGTTGATTTGACCTGTTCGATGTGAATGAAGACCCTTTCATTTCATGGTGTTTCAGTGGTCGGAGACCGTGACGATAGTTTATTTTGAAATTGGCAAAGGAAGCAAAGTGGCTGATGGGTGCTCGTATGTGAATTCGTAATGGAAAAAAGTGAATCGAATTACCTTTTGAATATTCTTTGAAGTAGTCCCATTGCAAGAAATGAAGGGATCCTGTCTCAGTACCCCCTCAAGACAATTTTATGACGTCCTATTATTATTATTATTATAGTCATCACATCACCGTCCTGAAAGGTTTTCTGCTACGCTCGAGGTTTCAATTAAATTGACTCATTTTCTTGAACTGTTTTGGGTGACAGAGAAAGGCAATTTGGAAGTTGTCATTTGAGTAGAGTGCAGAGACAAAAAATGTGACATGAGTTTCCATTTTGGGTGCTCTCATATATATATTGCATTGTTTAAGAAAGTGACAAATGAGTCTTTCAAGAGCTAGAGCATAACTTAAAGAAAGAGTAATTGCTAAATTACATTGCATAGCATATATGCAAAAAAAATCAAAGCTTTGCTACCCAAAAGGGTTTGTTGTGAAGCGAGGTGACATTGTGCTTTTCTGAGTTGTTGGATGTGATTACGATATGATTATGTTATGATGATGACGATGGTGATGCTTGATTGTTGATTGTGACAAGTAAAATCTTGTGAACTTGTGAGAGCGCAGCGCAACGCAGCGGTTGCTTGTTTGTTACACATTGTTGTTCAGTTTAAAATGACAAGGGGAAAGTAATTGGAGCCTTAAATCTCTTTAGATCGTTTATACTTGAATCTAAAAAAATATTTCTGGTAAGTCATAGCCATTGCTCATTATTGTCCATGTATTCATTTCAATACGATTATTTACCTTTTTTGTGAAATTCTCTACAATACATTATTTATGGCATTTGTTGAAATTTGGCCTTTGCCACAGTTTGTACCATGAACTGTCCATTTTGCTTTAGCTTTGTCTTTGGTTGGCTTAAATGTTGTGTGTCACGTCTCACATGCTAATTATCATTTTTACATGGTCAGCTTTAGAACAGTCAGAACCATTATCATGAGACGGATTTGCATGAAAAGTGTTCAGAAATTTTTAAGAGGGGAGCATTTAAAACTGATCCGTGATGCCTGCTACATGTTTCCTCTCATTTTAAGACTTGCATGCTAATATAATGTAGCTACCGTGAAGAATAAAATATTGCAGTGGTAGCTCTAGTTTTTTTTTCTTCAATTCTGTAGAATTTTAACACAAGTTGAAGGTTAGTTCTAGTTTTATTGCTTGTTGAAAGTATGTACGTATGGTTTGGAAAAGTCCCAATACCCATGTGAATGCAACCGTTTAAATGAAACTTTGAAACTGCAATCTCTCTGTCCGTATGACTAGATAATCGTATCTAACATTATAATATGCTTTTTGCTACTACAGGCAGCGAGTCATTGGCAATGAAAGTCAACTTTTAAAGACATCGTCTTATAGCAAAACACGTATTAATTCATAAGAGAGTTTTGCAACTCTCACAGTTTCTTTTTTCTGTATGATACGTTTGAATTGAGAAAAAAATCAAATGAATCGTTTGCGGTGCGGGCAGTGATATGGCTTTGAACGAAAATGAGATAGCTTAAATACAAGCATCTGAAAACTGTAAAATCATTGTAATTGCATACATCTATTATTTGAAAAGGCGTCAGCAAAAGCATGAGTTTGAAACAATGGTCGAAAAATATCGATACTTCAATCTGGTTATTCAAGTTCTATCTATAACGTGTAGCGGTTTTCCTGTGTAGTGACTAGTGAGGACATGAGGACGAGATGAAATCAAACTCGCTTTCAAACCAGTGGACAAAACAAAATGTGGATTCAACATCAATTATTTTTTAGTTATTGTTTTTGTATGAGATTTTGAAAAAAATTACTCTGCAAACAGTTGAAAATGATATTGAGTCGAACTCGTCGACGTGTCTGGTCGTTTTCGCATCATTAGAATGATTTTTAAGACTGCATCCAACAAAAATCTCACTTTCTTAAGAATCAAGCACACACAGAGACGTAAAAACAAATTTAATTTTTTATATTATTTCACATACTTCGGCCCCATGTTTAAATGTACAATGCGCTCAACTACTCCTTTGTGTATTCTACATTTTCACGTGAAATAGGAAAAAGTGGATGATAGTCATTTCCTCATCGTCAGTCAGTCAGTCACTGAGTCAGTACGCTGCATACATACCAGCTTGATTTTTGATTTGATACTCGCAAGCCAAAGCCAGCTACTTGCAAATTACAAAGCGTCTCTATCTATGCGACATATTATTATCATCATCATCATAATCTCTTTTTCAACTTGCTAATTTTTCAGAAAAGCATTTCCGTAAAGAAAGGCACTTTATAAAAAAAATCTTATGCAGTTCTTCTACATCAATCTACTCCAATGTTCTCAGCAAAGCTGCTGAGACGGGGGAAAAGTAAATACTATTCGAGAAGCAGGTCTCTCACAAAACTATTTAGTTAGTCAGGTACAAATTTCATGCACGAGTGAGTTCATAATTTTTCTATATACTTTTATGTGCATATCCATCATCACATCATCCTCCCCGAATGCTTACCCCATTCTCATGTCAGAGTCATCATGTGCATTGTCGTCAAATGTTCTTATTTGACTCACTCAACCCACCTACAAATCTTTTAATCATCATCTTTTGTCTGAACACTTCCATCACGTTTTTAATGATGATGAGAGTATTTGCTCAGAAGAATAATACACTCAACATAAAAACATTTTCCCTCATTTCTAAGCTTCCACTGGTGTATTTCAAGAAAACACTTTTTACACTCATAAAAATGCAAATGACAAGTTCATTTTTTATTCCATCTGAGCAAATAAAACGTTTACTGAATGCTTAACATTAACATGAGTACTAAAACTTACCTTACTTGGTAAACTCATTCATGCAAAGTTCTAATTTAATTTTTGGGACTGAAGCATAATATGAACTCACTCATGTGTGTTCATGTAAACTACTTAATACCGAGATTATACATTTTAGCTGATGAATTGCTGTGATAAAGTCATTTCTTCTCACAAAACCTAGTGCATCGTGTCTTTCTGTAGGAACTAGAACTTTGCTACTTGCACGAAACAAGCTGAAATGTTCCTAATTAGGCGATTATTTATCATATTAAAAGTAATGAGGATGACGGTGTTGTTAGTGCTTTTGGTGGTAGTGGTAATTATTGATGATTTATGATGAGGTGGGTGAATTGTCCCCTTTGTGTGAGTGCAGCAAAGTTCCATTTCACATAAGCTGACCGTTGGTTAACTTAACTTAACAAAATGGATTTGACTTCTGATTCTTTGGTTGATGATGACAAGAGAGATGAAATTGAAGTGGTTGGTTGTGGGAATTAGGAATGGGAAAATAGGGACAATTACAAATCTTTATGCAAATACTTAAAATGCTGGTACGTTTAAAATAAGCCATTCACACGCACCACTGCCTATATATTACTAACTTTTGAGGATGCTTGGAAAACCACTATTAGTAAGCAAGCAAAAAACTTGAGGTGATGATGATTTCAAAAGAGTTGGTTTAAAATTCACTTTCATATGTATATGCGATTTCCACACAGTCATATCGTGATGATTAGTAAACCACACGTAGACGTTTTACAACTTTAAAGTGGCTATGAGACACGTTAATTCTGGGCTCTATTGGCGTCGCCAACTATTGTTTTTAGTGAAATGCGTCATCGGTATATAAACCACATTTTTATTGTCGGTTCTTGCTCTGACTCTGAGTCCTGTGACTCTGGCCTGACCAAGTACCTACATAATGCTATGAAAATCAACAGCAGCAGTCATAAGAGAGTCGATGAGAGTGTAGGTATGGTGTAATCATTAAAAAGGTATAAGAAAAGGCCGCAACGCCAAAAGAAATGAGACTTGAAGCCCAACCCAATTTAGATTGCGGAACCCAGTTTAATGACTCACGTTATGTCATGTTTTAATACATAGCCTATAGTAACTTTGTGAATTCACCTGCCCACAAATACAAATATCGTAAAAGGAAGTTGGGACATTCCTTGTCATCATCATACGTATGTATGCGTGTTAATAATACCGTGCTCAAAGTTCCAAGTCCTCTCCATTTTACTTCCTCCATACGATTTTCCATGACGGAATCAATGAACTAGCTAAACTAGTGAGGTTGCCTATTCTTTTCGTGTGGTAGTATTTCCTCCTCCGCCTTTAATTACGAAAAAATCAATTTGACTCCTTTACTGGATGGAAGCATATGTATGAAAATGACTTGTTTGCTCGCGAAACATCAATATTGCATGCTAAAATCCAATTTCATGCTCCGCTATTGATCTCTCTCATGGCTAAGCCATCAAGTCCCAAAATGGGAACTAAAATTAGTGTTCTCTTGTTCTTATTATTTTTGGTAATAAAACTTGTAACTATATACCTAGCTCAAACATGCTATAATGGTTACGAATAGGTAAAAAGTACAAAACTTAAGCAAAGGGCAATGAACGAACTGCAAAGTCTACTTAATTTACGTCTAGCGTTAAATTAAATTCATGAGCGGCCAAAATTATATCCCTGCAAATCTGCATACCAAAGTCATAAATAGTTTATTGACTCAGATGCATAAAAGTGGGTATATAAAGTTGACGAAGGTGCACACCGTCACTTTTACTTGATTTTCCCATCCCTAAGCTTTTTTCCATCAGACATAAATCTTGATATCGTTCATACAACAATACATATACCCATTATTAGGTTTCGTTTAACTATGCATAGTGTGATATGAATATGAAATATTAATTCGTCCTTTTCAGTATTGAATTAGTATGTACATACGATTATTGCTTCCTCATTGGACCATAAACAAGACAACATAATAGTAGGTAGTCAATCATACAATTATTAATTAAAGTAAGTCAAGAAGCATTAAATTGGCGAAGAATTAGAGTTCACAGCTCTTTAGCTTCTTTTTCATCTTGAACGATAGAAGCTTCTGTCTGGGTTCAGCTCTTATGCATTTCATGCATAATACACAAAAGCTTAACTATATCAATAGGTACTCGCATTTAATTTTGTGATCGGTATTGTGCAACAGTTCGTTTTTGTCTATTATAATCATTATAAACGAATAAAAAAAACTTTCCATTTCTTCCTGTGTGTCGGCTATTATTTTGAGTTTGCGGTGTAAACAACATAATCTGCACACAAATAATGGATGAGTGTGGATTGTGGATTGCATGCTCATGAGTTTGAGTTCACAATTTCACATCTACACTGAATATATAAGCTTTAAGTGATTTAATATTTAATTTCCACTTCCACCACCTGTGTTCACAAGTTAAATGATCAACAAGCATGTAAAACCAACTCAAATCATTCATCCCACAACAATGTGCTTTTTAGTCAATTATCTTAATTCACGCTGAAAAATTGGAAACTCACAAAACGCAGAAAACAAAAGGTAAAAATGTGTGTAAACACATCCTATTCAGCCATTATAACACACAAGAGTTAAAATCTTTGTTGTCTGTTTCAATCGGACAATATAATCATCCACTCACTAAACAACTCAATTGCATAAGCTTTAAGCTAAAATGTGTGACTGTTTGCACAAGATTCATTTTCAAAAAGTACATAATCCATCATCCTTGCCTAGTTGAACGGTATTAAACCTGTAGTTAGGTACACGTATGGTTTAAAGTACTTGCTGATGAATGTCTCGTACATAATACCGTTGATACCGATCATGTTCCTCGAATCTACTCATTCTTTCACCCAATCAGTTGCATAATAACATTGTTAATACAACAATAGCAAATTCCCGTTGTTAGCTCATCATTAAGGCATAATAGCTTAACGCATAACTAAGCAGGTTCCTGAGCACTTGTTCCTATATATAAAAAATATTTGCAGAGTGTAATTCCATGCCACGGTTTTAGTTTTCCGTCGTCCGTTTCACAAGGCTATAATTTTTAAATATTCTGATTGGATTAGTCTTTTGGCATGTGATATAGGTATAACGGTTAATTCCGTTTGTTGTCCTGCTGTTAGTAGCACGATGCAATATGATTGGGATATACTTGTGACTTTTTTATATCCCAATTGCAAATTGTGTGGTGCATAATAGTGCATAGCGTTGGTTTGATGAGCTGGGTTGTGGCGTTGTGGTGGTGGAGCTGATGTAAGTGGGTCCATTCTTAACTTATGAAGAGTTTGTGGTGCGTAGGCTGGTCCTCTGTCCGATATGGATTTGGAGTGCTCTTATGGCTGACATTGTGATTGTGAGTGCTGAAAAAACCGTTGTGGTAATTGACCACTGTATTCGAGATTGATATAATTTTGCTAACAATACTCAATTTCTTGATAGCCTTGTATGTAGTGTAGTGTAACAAGACGCACAAAAGAGCAGGGAGTCATAAAAATGCAAAGTGACAAACTTATGATGGTGATGTGATAGTATGCGTGGGCGAATAAAATAAAATGACGCATTTGGTAGGGGGAAATTGGCTGCGAGCGTGTATTATGTATGTACTGGTATGCAAAAAATCTATTGTGCTAATTTTTCATTTTTATCGTGTTCTTTTGCAGAGATGGGACAGAGTTAGACTTGACTGGTTCCGGTGTTGGAGGTGCAAGCACTCCGCTCTCAAGAAATAGTTGGACTCGTACTAGTCTTCGAAAATCACCACAAAAGTAAGTAATCAAAATCTTTTTCTTTTTATGCATTTTCGGTCACGAGACTCCGAGAGACAAAAAACTAATCAAATTATTGAGAACACAAAGCTGCAATTTAAGGATGCACATATTATACAGACTAGTTTCTGTCAGTGGAAAGTCAATGCTCCTGTTATACAATGCAATTAAATCAGTATTTACACTGTCCAATACAAGAATTTCACACGGAAACTCTATCTATGCCTATATACCTGTGTCACACAACGACCTAAAGAGGCAACTCAATAAAATTTCCATTCGTTATGATTAATATTCTTGCTAAACTTTTTAAACTCTGTTGACAAACACAAAACATGGGAATTTTCTCATAATTTTTACGTATTTATATTTAGGTAGGCATAAATGTTGGTATATTACTTATAAACCTTCATGAAACTGCTCGTAGTTTAAGTACATAATGCAAATTGCATATAAGTAAATAGAAATTTTTTATGCGACTTTTGCTCAGTCCTTGTCCAAAATTACATCTTTTGTTTCTCAAGTCGTAAATATATACATACTAATAGTAATATTGCTAATTAATTGCTATTTTCATTTGTATCTTTAACAGTAACGGGGAAGCCATGGGTTATCGAAGATGGGGATCATTTCGAAATCCGTAAGTTGACATATCCTTTCATCTGTATGTTTCATCCTCTGCTTTTTTATATTACATTTCTGTAGTTAGTTGGGTTGTTTCTACATTGATATATCCAATACTAAAGACGAAATTCCATTTTAATCATCTAATCTTGATGATTTGTTTGTAATGATCCATTTCCTCTTTTCTACTTATCTTAAGCGTAGCAAAGTTTCATTTTTATATTTTAGAGAAGAAGCCAATTTAGGAGCCCCACTTTTTCTGTTTTCCTAAACTGCTACCTAACTCCAACCAAGCATTAATAAAAAGACTATTGAATGCCATTCACAACCATTTCAGACTATTTACTATTGCTATTTTTCCTCCTGTAACAGATAATCCTGTTATTACAACTGATTTGCTACGCAAACCCACAGAATGGAATACAAGCAAATGCGATTGCTGCAATCAGTAATACTATATCTTTACAAAAACTGCAATAAAACTAAACATTTTGACACAGATTCTTTTTTTAAGTACGCTATTGCCGAAATCGCCTTGTTTAATGCATTTTTTTGTTTCAATCTTGCTGTTTTTTGTTATTGGGTAGCAATATAATATGTGCGTTAATAAGTGTGGCCTTATTTTGATAGGTTCTGCTTTTACTTTCTTTAAATTGCTCATGTTATCTCTACAATGAATGGGGAATGAGTTTACAATTATTATGTTTTATGTTGCAGACCTGGAACAAAGCGAACCCCACCTGTAGTAACCTCATCAAATGCCTTAGCAAACCAATTGTACCGCAGTTCCAGCTTTCACTCATCAGGCCGAAGTTCAGCTGGCGATGCTGAAGAAATGTACTCTGATGGTTCACTAGAAGATGAAGTAATCGATCTCACACATAAAGTACATCATTTAGAGGAGAAAATGAATGTCTTGGCAGAGAACCAAAGCGATGCTGATGATCGCTACACGAGAGAAAAGGAGAAGAATGCGGAGCTATCAACCAAAGTCTTTATGCTCGAAGAACAACTTCGTGAGACGGAGCTCCGTGGCGATGAGAAGCTTCGCGAGGAGCAGCGTCGATTCAAAGAGTTTCAAAGCCGGTGGGACCGTGAAAAACAGTTGCAAAGCGAAAACTGTGAGATTAGACTTCAGTCCATGGAGAAAGACTTGTCTGCAGCCAAAACGGAGTCTACCAGACTGAGAAATCAGTTGGATAGGGAGCGCTCTGAGAAAGATCACTTTAGCGACAGGTGTCTAGAAATGGAGAGGGAGATAGGGAATCTACGGGAAGAAAATAGAAGTTTGCAAGATCAAGGGAGGAGAGATAGGGAAACTATGGCGGTGGAATCTGCCGGTGCTCAGCAGGTACACGTTCGTACATAATATGTCTCATTGAATTTAACGTTATATGTTTCTACATTGGAGTGCTAATCATTTGGCTTTCGTGTTAAATAGGCCCTTTTGGAACTGAAAAGGGAAGTGGAAAGCATGCATCAATTCCAAATGCAGAACTCTCCCAGTTCTCTCCGCCGACAGGAGGAGAGCATACATGCGGATTTTGAGTTCCAAGAACTTAAATCGAGACTGATTGAGAGGGAGGAAGAAGTTAGAAAACTTAAAAAACAAAATGAACGTAAGTGAAAATGAATCGACGTAAATACAGCTAAAAACAACTTTGGCAAGTAAATGGAGGAATATATTTTTATAATTTTTTTTAAATGTCATAGACCTGCAAGATGCAAATGATGAACTGAATGCTCAACTCCTCAATCGTGGTCTGGAAGAAGGACGAACTTTACTAACCACTATTAATTCAGTTCCTGCTGGGGATAGCTTGGCTGCTGAGTTTGAAGCCATGTCTCAAGACCAGGTACGTTTGTTATCAAATTTGAATTTTGAAGTATATGACAACACAGCTACCATACAAATCGTGACATTAAACTGTGGACCCACTTTGTCATGCATCGTAATTATAGGTGCATTGCAATTTTGGCATCTTCACGATTTTCAGGCCATTTCTCATACTCTGCAGTTCCCCCAGAATTGTAAATTGTTTTTATCATATAAAAATTTAATCTTGCATGCAATTTAACTGTGATGCAGATAATGAACTTTTAGTTAATTTTGAATAGGGAATGTTTTCTGCGAGTCATATTCATAGTGCTAGGAATTATGGTTGTTGTGAGTAAATTTTAAAAAATGCTGAGATTATTGTTTTTTGTTTTGCTTTGTGATTTTTTAGAATGCCATTGGACTCTGCGTGCAATCAGAGATGGATTTAGCCAAGGTTATTTACTACAAACTGAATTGATTGAGAAAGCTTTTCCTGCACTTTGTTTCTAGCTTCCTTTAAGACTTTTTTTTATAAAATGCATGCAAGTCTAATATTAGGATTGTTCTTCAATCCTTTAAAAATGCATGACGCTACAAACTGTACATAAACTTTGCTAACATCGTCTCCAATGCATGAATTATTAGTTCAATCGACCTTTTCCATAATTTCATACTTCAAGACACTCTTGCTAACTAATGTTTTCCGCAGCTTGTATTGTCAGTTTTACTAAATGGTTATGGTTTTATATATATTTTAGGTAAAGAAAGCTCTCAAGGAGCAAGTCGAAGTGAATGAGCAGCTTCGAGCATACATTGATGGAATCCTTCTCATCATTGTCGAAAACAACCCTCAACTTTTGGAAGTAAAGAACCACAGCAGTGGTAGCAGAAACTCCTCCTCCAACAACAATCTTAATGACAAGTGCCACCAAGCCCAACCTATGACTAATGGAGTCACTAAAATAGTATAATTACGGTTTACAAATAGGTAGCAATTATAATTATTGCATACATCCAAATTATCATTCAACAAGAAAAGTCGTACTCCAAACAGGTATATAAATGATGCTATTAGGATGAAACGAGACTGACAAGTAGTAGATTTGAAAAGGAAAACACTCCGTCCTTATTTTAGAAAACGGAAACGTGTTAGGTAGGAGTAGGATGTTAGGAGCAATTTTTTAAAATTGAAATCACGTCACATTGAACGCTTTCTAGTGACATGCTAATGCTATAGTATAGCAGATAAATCTTGGGAAACAAAACGGGCCAAAAACAACCACTTTTTTCTCTCACTCACACAACTCCATTAAATAGAAATGTGGAAATTGAGGAAATGTCAGTATTTTTTAACTTTTGAGTAGAAAACCAAGAACAAAATACATAATGTTGAACATAATATAGGTTGTATAGGTATAAGCTTTGTTTCCCCAACTTTTTAATGGCCATAAACTACGTAGGTAAAAACACCATCATATCATGATGATTACTTGTGTAGGTCCCATTTTCCATGTAGAATATATTTACTCGAAATCTCGATACAACTTTAAACACTAAACCGTCCACAAGATGATATACTACTGTAAATATATATACATCGCCCGATTTTTCACGATAATTTACGACTTGACTTAAATGTGACAAAGAATAATGTATTTAACTTGTAGCTATTTAGCATAATGTACTTTCACCAACTGCCTTCAAATATTGTACGACGAGGTACCCTATGTAAAATAATTTGTTGTTTTTAGGCACGGTATATTGTACATTTCATCGGCTCGAGAAAAGTGTGCCTTTTTGAAGGTTTTTTTTAGAAGCTGTCCGCCTGTAATTGTAGATGTTAGTCAGTTTTGCAGCGCTGTCAGTTTTTTATCGCAGAAATAAAAAGTTAAAAAAATGAAAACTTGAATTTGTGCAAAGGTCGACGAGATAAACTGTTTTATGTTCGCAATACATATCGACTTTATTTGAACTTTCCGATAGAATAAACATAACGTAACTTATGATGATTGGAAAAATAATAAAAAAAGAACGATGAATTGACGATAAAAAATAATTTGGTATTTTGTACTTTAATTAAACATACGTCTGTAATAAGCATCCAAATAATCACTTTCCGTGTTGAAATACTCATCAGCCAAATTCAGATTTGTGGAAGGGTGTGAAATGGTCATTGTGTTTGTTGAGCCAGGAATATCCAGATGGACATAAGGTGGAGGAGGAGGGTGGTGTAACCCACCAGCAGACTCATTATGCTTCATGCATCCTGGACAGAGAAGTTGGTCCCTGAGCTTGTCAAGAAACTCTCGTTCCCTCACAAGCTCCGCTTTCTCTTGTCGCAACTTCTGCTCCCAACCTCGTAATTTTTGCTCGGCATCATTCAACTTCGTTCTCAAGCTTGTTTTTTCCTTTTCCACCTCCCTCAGTTTCACTTGCGCTTCCGAAGTCAGATGAATCTCTTCTCTGCGAACTGTTTCCGTCTTTCTTTGAATGTCCTCTGTTTCCTCCATCTTGGTTTTTAGTTGGATTTCTAAATTCCTCAGCTGGTCCTTTTCCTTTTCAAAGTCCAGTTTTTGCTTCCCAAACTGAACTTTCTCCTCGGACAACTTACGCTTTTCCACGTTAATTTGGGCCATTGACTCTGACAAAGCTTGTCGTTCTTCACGAAGCATTTTCATTTCCATTTCCGCTTGCGTTTGTTGCATGCTCGAGTTAAATTGATTGGTTAAGTTTTCCGGATGAGTTGGACCAGAAATTAATGAGAATTTTAGTTGGGAGTTTAGATCTCGAATTGATTGAGAAATGGTTTTCAGTTCCATTTCCGCTGACATGTTGTACTTTTGGGTGGATTCTTGACGGCTTTCACTATCCAGCAGAATCCTTTTGAGATCTCGTCGCATCTCTTTTATTTGCGTGGTCAACTTTTCCTTGCGTCTGTGCTCATCGTCTTTGTCCGACTCCAAAATTTTCACTAATGGCTCCATCGATATGTTATCCGTACCTTCTTTAACTTTTCTCTGCAGTTTTTGTACCTTGAACATCTCTCCGATAATTAGCTTTTGTGATTCTAACCAATAACCAAACCCATAAAACATTAATTCAACTTCCATCATGGATGAAATGTTTGTGTTTTTTTTAATGTTTGTTAATTTCTCTTACCATCCATCCTTTTTATCAGATTTGGATAAGGGTCCTCCTTATTGTTGATGGCTTTCTCTAAACTTTCCACGATTTTTGTAACAGAGTGAAAATTTGCATCCATACTATCCTGTAATTTAGTCATATCAGCCCCTGCTGTCTGACTTGATGAGAGATTCGTTCCAACCTCGTTAACATTTTGTTTGATTTGAGTACACAAGTTTTTCCACGCCTCATTCATCAGTGCAAATCTTTTTGCAACTGACTCATCCACAGCCTTTACCATATTGCAGACCTTTCCTTCAACCCCTTGCAGTTTGTCATCATTTTGCTTGAGATTCTGTTGGAGAAGTTGTTGCACTACTTGTTGGATATTACTATTTCCAACGCTCCCAGTTTCTTTAGATTTCTGGAGTGCATCTCGTAGAGTGACAATGCCAGAGTTGAGCTGCTGGGATAAAGATGCTAGTGCAGTAATATCTTGTTGATTTGGAGTTTTTTGCAACTGTTTAGTTTCCAACTCCCGTATTTCATTCTGTATGGAAAATGTTTATTGATATAGTTAACTTCAAACTATATGCAATTCCAAAGTGTATGCGAAAGGTTTGTACTTACCTTGAGTCGATCTAGTCGCTCTTCATAGTCGCTGTGAATAGTTCTCATTTCCTCCTTGAGCATTTCTTCTCTTCTTCTGTTTGCTTCAGACATGAATTCCATTTGCTCTGTGAAACTTTTCTCTTGTAGTTCCAACTGGTTTGCATATAGCGTCTTTAATGAGGTACTCATGGCTTTCAGGTCTTCTTCATTAATTAAATGGCTTGGAAGTTGAAGGGTGTTTACAGAAGAAGCTGCAGTCGCAGCAGCCGACTTGATTATTTTCTTTTTAGTAGGCGCTTGTGGCTGAGGAACACTTTGTGTCTGTTGAAAATTTGCATCGGGTGGCAATGTAGGAGGCCCTGCAAGTGAAAACGCGTGCATTGAATCAGCACTAGAGGGATTGGGCATTATTTGCAATTTGGGTGGAAATGAAGGAGCCATGGTCGAATCCAAAAATGGGGAAGTGCCTAAGAGACTTGCTGAAGAAGGTAAAGGCTGAGGCTTTGGCATTGTGGGCTTATTTAAATCCAAGGACTGTTTGGGAGATCCTGTTGGGCTCATTCCTAGTTGGTCTAGGTAGGAGCTTGAAAAATTAGATTTTAATGGACCAGACGGTCCAGTAGACAAAGTATTTTGATCTCCCAGTGATACTGGAGGCGTGCTAATGTTTGACTCTGCAAAGGTCGTGGCATGCCGACTTTTTTGCAATGGGGTAGCAGACGGAGGTTTTTGCTGCTCTGGTATGGAAGGCTTATTAGCAGATTGATTCATTGCGGACCTTCGTCTTGGGCTACTGGATTGTCGTGCCAGTCCAATGTCTTTAAAAAGGGCGTCCTCCTCGTCTGAGGAATCCCCTTGAGTAGGCTTACTTGGTTCTGCTAAAGAACCTGAGGAGGTTGGTGGAGTCTGCGGTCCAGTTCTACGTTGAGTTGGTGGTGGACTGCTTGATGGAGACAGTGACGTCTTGTTGTCTTGTATGCCTAACCAATCATCTTTGGAACTTCCAGTTTGAGCTGCTGTTGGACCACCAGATCTACTTCTTGTTGAAGTTGGGGGCAAGGGTGGTTTCAAACTAGAGGAACTGCTATTGTTTGACATAAACAAAGTTCTCGTTGAGGAAGGTGCTTGCTGACTGCGGGGAAGTTTTGAGATGAAATCATTGTCATCTCCACCGGTTCCACTTGCATCTTCTGCAAAGCGAACAGATTTGTTCGCGGAGATGTTTTGCTGAGAAGAGAAAGAGTACGACATTTCAAAACTCTAATCAAATGCTAACATTGTCTGCTTAACAAGTAAAATAATTTGACATAAGTCAAATAAAAGATAATGAGGGGCACTGTGAGATTCGAAAAGATCATGCAAAAGTTGTCTAATAAATATTTTTGGTCGCAAATGCAAGGTCATTGTCCTTGGCTACCTTATCAGTAGATCCTGGAGTGGCAGAAGGAGGTTTTGATGCCTTTGCTTTCGTTCCAGAGGAGTCAATTTCCTATAATAGTTAAAGAATCAAGTTTTTCTTCAAGGCAATTAGGAAATGATACGTAATCGTGTGATATCTTACGTCAAGTAGCTCATCAATATCAAAGTCGTCATCATCAAAATCTGCCATTGTACATTGTACCTATCAGCTTACCACCTTCGGGCCTCAAACCAATCAAAAATTTGATTACTCAGGATGGAGTATGGAACTTACTTTACTAAATTTACTTTAACGTCCTTACTACCACTGTTATTGGTAGCACCACCACCATAGTTTTATATCTGACCGAAAACCGGACATGTAAATATGCTTTCTTGTGTTCAATACTGTGTTTGGGAGCCAGAACTACCATTGGCAAGCAGGAAGTTACAATAGAGCAACAGCGACTGTAGTAAATTACATATCATGTTGACATTGAACCCCTGAATAAGCATGCATAACTGCAGCAGTCTCATACAGAGCTGGAAAGCCGAGGGGATTTGTTGTGCCATTTACTTGCCAACCGTATCCTGGTTTGCAGTATTGCAATCCAGATGCACACAAAACACAATGCTTTCCCCGAAAGTTTTATGCAGCATTTTTCTACTTTGAACTTGGGCAAATTAAACTTATTATAATTTTGTACTGTTCATCGCTGCTGTGCTATATCTGGTGGTTGGCTGCAGTCAAAAACCTAGCTGAAGATGATTATGACTGATTCTTTGTTATATCCCGGTTATTTTTGGGAACCATTTATGATTGAACACGTTTTCAGCGTGCAATATACATGCGTAAATACATTATACCATTTTTACTTATCTATGTTCAAACAAAAATGTTTTATTTACTGGAGATTTTTTATCATAGCAAACATTCGATAGCACCACCGCCACAAAACATTGACATGAATTTATTTTAAAGTCAGAACAGAAGATATGAAAGAAAATGCAATGAGCGTTTTCAGGAACAATGTACACTAACGTGCGAAGATTTAGTTCTGCACTTATGATTTTTGTACTGGTCGTAATTGAGAGCAAAGTTGCAATAGAAGCTATTTGGATTACCTTGTACCTTAACGTTCCCAAAAACCCGTAAAAATGGAAAGCCCACTTAACGAGAAAGTACAAAACAAGAGCCGTTTCACATTTGGCAACTCAATAAGCCCAGGCATTAAAGACCAAAGTTTTCACCAAAGTAGTACATCAGGTTCGTCTAGTTTTGTGCCAGTTCCCAAGAAAATTGTGCCACTTGTAAACGTAGACCAATATAATCCCTATAAAGGAAATATCATTAGCAAAGGTAACACAATCCAATCTGCTGTAGATTCATATAATACTGTTTTTAACGACAATCTAAAAACATGGATAGTTACAGAACTTACATTATTTAAAAAGGCCTATGATGGTGACCTACTTGGCATTCCAATGTTCAGTTTACAACAAGTTTTAGAATCGTTAAAATATCAACCTCCCGCTGCTTTAAATAACATAAATGTGGAGTTGGAACAAGCTGTATCATCTCATACAGCTTTCCTACATCAATTGAAGGATGGCATACAAAAAATTAGCACCGCTTTCATTAACGAGCTGAAGGAAATAAGCTGGATTAATGATAACGAAGTAGATATAACGACTGTACTGGAACAAACTTGCCGCAACAGTGACCCCTTCAGAGAAGCCAAGTACAGTTGGTTAAAACTGGCAACTGAATGTTTAACCAAACAGTACAGCCAGCTCAAAAAAGTAATAACACAACGTGAAATGTCTACTGCCAGGAAAGTAGTTAATCATTTGATTGAAGCATTTCGATCAACCTTAAACACTTTTGCAGATCATGCTCCTTATAATCATACAACGCTCACTAAAATCTATGAAACTTTGGTCGGCAAGTTTGTCAACATATTCCACATCTCTTTGTCTTACACAAAGCGAAATAATACTTTTGCTTCAAAGTATGAAAATATGCTTAGAAAAAAGCTGCACGAAGAATACGGTATCTGCAAGACGGCAAACCAAGCCAAGTGTAAAAAAGCGCAGGGACAGGTCAGCAAAATTATCGATAAACTTCGCATGGAATACTCATCAGCAATTGATGGCCATCTTGACCGTCCAGATGGCATTGAAGAAGATAAGCTAATGGAGTATCACCAGCAGTTATCCAGCCAGCTATTTGAAACACTGGAAAACCAAGTAATAACTGGAGTTGGGCCAAATGAACCAGTTGAAGCGCATTGGACTAGTTTATCCCATCATATCGGCGAATACTTCAGTTTTGTTCGAAAGCAAAATGCTGAAAAGCTTCGTATAGCCCCGTCACCAAAGGTCCTAGACAAAACTATTAGAGATATCCCCAATTTAGGTGAAAGCCAACGAGGCGCTACTACAAAAGAATATTCTCGCCCTCTTTTGTTTCGTTTAACTATGCAAAATTTGCTTTCCTGCACAGTTATTGAAGACAAACTACATTTCTTCTCCCATTCTGGAAATAAAACTGTGCCTACTGTAGTTGCTCTGAAGGACGGGAATTTTACATATCAACTCGATAGAATGGCTGGTAATAATGAAGAAAGCTTTGAGCGGGTCTGGTACCTTGAAAAATGCTTCATAGCTGGAAACAATGAATCTCCTTGGAGTGAAACGGTATATATCCAAGGAAAACCGTTTGTAGTAAATTTTGAGTTTCTTCTTGGCTTTCTTTTGAAGGAAATGAAGAACGTTGCGGAGAAGGAATTATCAGCAAAGTTTTTGGAAACTGTTATTACTGTCCCGAGCTGGCTTGGAAGCACTCACAAAATACAGATAAAGGATGCTGCAGCCGTTGGTGGGTTTTCCCAAGTACATCTAGTTAATGAATTGTCTGCAGTTGCATTTGGACACGTACAACAAGTACTAAATGAAAAAACTTCGAAGCCTGATACCTTCGTGGTTGTTGAGGAAAGCAATAATTTTATTCACGCTGCTGTGTATACGTACAATCAACAGCATAATCTTATTCTGATGCTGGGCGAATGTATGAACTATTGTTATGATGGAGGAAAGGATGTCCGTAAGATTTGCCAAAGTGCTGTTAATTCAGCTTACATCAACTCATTTGAACTATCCATTTGTTTGGAAAAAAGTATCAAAACTTTTCTTTTGTTGTCAGATTCGGAAAAGGGAAAAGAATTACTAAAATCTGTTACAAACAGTTTGTATGAACTTGACACACCTAAAGCTGAAATGACAGGAGTGGCCTTACTGGCAATGAAACCACAAGAAATAGGGCTTCGTGTTAGAGACCAAATCGCATCTGAGATCTTAATGCAATATTCCTCGTCTTCTCAATCACCGAAAATGGTTACAAAAGTAGTAATTAAAAAAGAAATTGGACTGCCTGCAGAATCCGAAACTAGGTTATTAAATCCTTTGCAACAGACAAGGGATGTTTGTTTTTATCAAATTGTCGGCCCGTCTCGTACCGATGTTCCCATTGGAAAGCTTACGGTAACCACTACATCTGCTACGGAAATCCAGCCCATTTTCACTATAAGCCAAGAAGGAATTGTAAAACTAGCTTTTGTAAAGGTTTTCTTTGAATCCAAGTCAAAAAATTACAAAGTTTATAATGCATCCGCAAAATGTGTCAAATGGGTCACGCAAAACGTGTCAGGTAGCCTTCGAGAAGAATTAACAGCTATGTTGAGTGATTTAGACAGAGTGGGAAGGTCCCAGAAATTCCAATCGTTAGAAGAAATGGACATGTGAAGATGAACTTTTGTAAGCTGCTTAACATAATGGAATGAAGCATTAAATTGTAATGTAGCAATTAAATAAATTTGGGAGCAATAATGAGCAAGTAACCTAACTATGCGCAATGACATGAGTGAAATTGAGAAGTGTTATGTGCGTGAAAATTGGGCATATATGATAATGAAAATAAAATACATGAATTTAGTCCATGAATGTTTACTAATACGTAATAAAATTGGAACATGATCTCTGTATGTGCTCGTGTGCAAGAAGAAATGTAGACATTATTATCCATAAACTGATAAGCATGTTTGTCATATTCCAACACTATCAGAATTGTGGTACTGACTTGAAAGGTGAAGTTATGCATAAACTGTGAGATAAAAGTATTCAACTTCACTTTGAGCTGGCCCGATTATTATTTTCACCTTTATTTGTATATGGAAGTTGCACTGATAAACACAACAAATCATGTCCACGTCCAGAGGGTCTACAACTGTAGTTGAAGGGAGTAGTAATACTATAAACATCCAAAAGATTTATACGATCCCGAAGAGCGTAGAAAAATTGTTTTGGGAAAACTTAAAGATGAATTAAAAGAAATTGAGAATTATGCAGAGGAGCTGTTACAAGGAACTAGACAGCGGGAAGGTTCGCATGCTCATTTTATTAAATTTTACGGAAATTGCAAAATTCCGTCGACATTTATATATGAATTGAATTATATTACACACAGATGTGACAACCCTCGCTCTGAGAATAATTTCAAAGTATGGTGAAGGAGTTGGAAAGCGATGTGGAGAAATTCCAGGGCCCTCACTTTACAAAGGAATACAGGACGCTGCAAGGGCATTGCACGAAGTTGCAGACTGATCTTGATGCTCTAGATTTTAGTGGAAGGGATACTTTACGCGAGGAGAAGAAAAATGCCGTTCTAACAATCAGCAAGTTAGCAAAGGACCTTGCAACAAAGACACATGGTGATGGGAAAAGTTGCCAAGATGGATGTGAAATTTGAACGCGGAGAAAGTGAAAAGGATGAATTCAATTTATTTAGAACCCAACTTGTCACCCTCAATGTTTGTTACTTCACTACTTAAAGACTTTTTAATAAAATAAATTTATTGCAACACGTTTTTCCAAAAGATTTATATTGAGTACATTCGAAATTACTTTTAACCTCTCAAAAGCGGGATATCTCCTAATTCTGGGGCATAGGAAACCTTTTGCTTGAAACTGGCCACCGTGCAACAGTATGTATAACCTTTCACAATATCCTTAGTATCCCAATTGACCCAGCTTAACTGGTCGCAAACGTCGTCACAAAGAATATCATCGTCAGTCACGGACTCTACCCATGGATTGTTTATCTGAATCACAGCGACACCTGTCCTTGTCGTTTCATCGTAGATCACCTTCCATGTTAAGCTAGATATCAAATTATATAACTTGATAACGATTATGTTGTTTGCGTTTGTCTATGTTCAATATGCACAAAGTATCCAATATATCAATGCTTACTGATTGACAGGAAGCTTTTTGACAAGAGCTCCAGACGAACTTCTTCCTAACCAGATTTCAACGGGATTTCCATTGACATCATCAAGTGTACTGACACCATATGACCCTGTCCAAACGGTAAATGTAGAAAGCGCGTTTCCAGCTAATTCCCTTGCTGCCATTTCCAAACTCTAGCGATGCGAGAAAGCAATAAAAGTTATATGAGTTCGCATATTACATACAACTAGAAGTTATACATTTATACATGTCTCATTCACATCTCAAGATTGTAAAAGCATAATAATATGAACTTACAACCCAATTTCCTCCGTTTATTGTTTGCCACTGAGGAGATACGTTAATAAAATAGAACGTAGCCGCTTTCTGAACAGCAGTAATGGGGTCTCCATTTGGGGTTAGGTGACCTCTCGACAAAAATAAGTTTTTCGAAGTTTGGACATAATGTTGTGCCAATGAGGTTGAGCCCACAAGCATTCCAATTGTTTCCGTTTGGGTAACTTGCTTGTAGCAATCGTCCGCTGAAATCGTTGGATAAAAATCACCTTCCTTAAAGGATGGTCTGTTTCCACCTCCTTCAGAATTCTCAAGGTCTTCTCCAAAAATATAGCTTTTGGCCCAAAGCGTAAAGTCAAGGTCTTCATCGTGACAAAGGGTTATTAAAGTTACCGGTGGATTGTCTGAATCGAATCTGATCTCAACCAGGGTTTTATTGTTGTCGCAGGTACCAACGCGATGAAGCGTTTCACCCGCCAAGTAGTCCAAGTCTTCATAATCTCGTAGACTTTCCTTTATGGTGCCAGACAATACTACGAATACGGATATACATTTTTAAGAACAACGTTCGCCAATTTTATGCTTTAAATTGTTTTTGATTATAATAAGATGGGTGACTGCACTTACTTTCTCTGAGACAAAGCAACTGCAAGAAAGCTAAAACTAGCACACCTTTCCCTGCAAATGAAATCATTGCAAAAAATTAGATTGGAGTATATTATGTGTGTCAAGTTAGCAGATTTTCACTTATGTATGTGCTTGACACATCATAGTATCCACTATTTATACAACTAACAATTAACCCATTGACTTTTATTGATTAGATTGGCGATTGACTTACGATAAGACTCTCATTGTCATTCTGTCATGTTACGTGTCCAAAGTTTAAGTAACTGACCGGATGACTGAAGTTGGACGCATTGCATTCCTTATCGACATCCTATATCTAAATATAGGTGGCTTTAAATCTCGAATCTAAACAGTGAAGGCATGATAAAAACATGAAAAATGTTAGCTTTTTATTAACCGAATGGGTCCTGTCTTCGTGTACGTAAACCTACTCTAAACGCCAAGGCGACGACTCAAAAATGGTTTCCAATGCCCATGTTAGTATCCATGTAATAGTCTTCAAGTACCAAAGAAATTTCAATATACTCTCTGACAATACCGACTTTGACTTCAGGTAGAGTATCCCAACTGCCAAATTTTGTTTTTAATTTTTTCGATTGTAAAATAGCAGGGATTGCCATAAAACAGCTTTCCTTTAAATAATTTTACAAATATTCAACTTAAATATGCAGTGACATATATTTTAATAAAATTCGAAATCTACAACTCAAACTACAGCACGCTAGAACTTTTGATGGAATTTCTAGAGCTTTTCATAAAATTTCCTACAAAATAAATCCTAAAACAGTAGTCGAACACGTAATTCAAACATACATAACAAATAGGAATCACAACTCTTCATTCACTTGAAGAGGTTAAGGTTTGGTGAAGAGCGAATGAAGAGCTATACTACTGTTCACCAATTGAATGAAGACGAGTTAAAAGCTAAGGCTTATGAGGATGATACAGAATTCTCGTAAAGTATTCATTCAATCGCTTTTTACAACTGCAATGAAGAATAAAAGCAGTTTATCATACATTTTGTTATGTATTTCTTCATTTCTTGTTAATCTTTAGCAAGTTTCGTGTTTCTCGTTTGATATTTAGTTTTGGGATAATTTTATAATGTTTTGTACGAAATCTACATGACATTCATGTAGTTGGGGAATTAGTCCAGTTTCTTGGACTACATGACAGTCATGTAGTTGGGAAATTAGTCCAGTTTCTTGGACTACATGACGTACATGTAGTTGGGAATTTTGGCTTAGTTTTTGCACTACATGACGTTCATGGAGTCGGGAAGAAGGTCTTGTTTCTTGGACTACATGACATACATGGAGTCAGGACATTCGGTTAATAAGCAACCGGCTCATAATTATTTGGACAGCACACTATAATATTTTATTAAAGTGACCGGTCCACCACATTTATTTGCTATTAGGGTGAAAACCTGCATGTTAGAATTATGACCTTTCTATGACTTTTCTCAAATAATGTATGAGAAAAGAACAGGTCATCATCCTTATTGAGCAAATTGTTTTACACTCTAGAGCAGTAACAAATGCCTTAACGAGGTTTGCAGATCCGATGTAATATCCGAGGAATATTATTTTAATATCTTTCGAATATTAACAAAATATTAAGCCAATATCTTATGCAAGGCAAATTATGTAATAATTTGTGGAATATTAACCATAACCGTGAATGTATTATGCAATGTATATTACGTAAAAACCTTATAGGTATTATCATAAAAAATCATGACAGTGCAAAGTAAAAACATATTGACTATTTAAAACACAAAACAATTTACCTAGCGAATATTAAGCAACACTATGAGGAAAGTAAACGAATATTTTCTAATTGCCGTCCTTAGTTTTATATAGGTGGTTATGGGTAAAAAAATATTCAGCAAAATTACATATATAGTTATCTTCTAATGTACTTACAACTATTGTACCTCAGGAAAGTATGCAATCTTGCTGACTAATTGTGCCCGCCTCAGGGGAAAAAAACGAATCAAATAAAAAACATTTGTTGGAAACGGTTTTGATAGTATCATATACTACGAATCATTAATTGTACACCAACTATTCTTATAAGTTGATGTGTTTTTCATTGTGCTAGTGAGTAGTTCTGATCCAGAATTAGATAGCGTAGTACCTCAAATCAGAACCTCTGGTGTAGCTAGCATTTCTGAATGTGATCAAACATGTTTTCTTCCAGTTTGTAACAATAGTTGATTTGCATAAAACAAACCATGTATACCTGGTTAGGGTTATGTTTTACATTTACATAGTAAACAACCATACCGGTTGAGTTCAGCTTTCGGGTGAGGGGACGTACAACGTAATCCGCATAATAAATATGCACTACGAAGAAATAGCATTTGATTTTTCATATAAGAATTTAAGTTGTTCTTTTGTTTGACAAGACTTAGTGTGCAACGCGCATGATTTTATTCTATATAAACTCTAGAACTGTTTTACTCGCACAGCTTTAAATGCCGAAGCAGTGAGTACTTGGAAGTGGAAATTAGTTCAGCACTCCGTACTCTATTAAAAAGGAATGAATAGACTGAATGAACATACATACACTTGAATGAACTCATAGCATGTAGAAGCAAGTAGAAGCATTACGAGCGTATGCATTTATTTACATTTTGTGGAAGCTGGAGTTCTCACACATAATATCGATCTTTTCCCCATTCTTTAATACATACAACAGAATACTGCAACGGAAATAGTATCATGTCAAATCCTTCCAAAAGGAGCAACTGTTGCTCCACTGCATTGAAGAAATTTAGTAAAATTCTAATTTGCAATCAAAGTGACGCTTATCCTTTGACAATGCGACATAACAAAACTGATACAAAAAAGCTTCATAAAAATATCTTTGTGCTGCCTGTGCTTCCTTACTGCGGTCTGCCTAGGATGGGTACTCTTGCCATACGCGATAAGTTCCGCAATCACTGCAGTAAGTAAAAGTTATTGAATCATATATAGTTCTGAAATGGTTTCATTGTGACGATACACTAATAATGCTCGTTTTTGCAGAAAGGGGTGATTTCTCCCGAACTAAATGCAGAACTATATTCAGCATGGATCCATCCTCCAATGCCTGTCTATATGAAACTCTACCTTTTTAACGTAACAATGCGGATGAAAGTAACCCTAGGTGCACTGCCAAAGTTTGAGGAGCTTGGTCCTTCGTGTTTTTGAAGAACATGACAAAAATTAACATCACCGTTGATGAAGACGCTGACACAAGTACTTATTGGGTGTATAATTCGTTCCAATATTCGGAATCCTTGTCGGTGAACATAAGTCTACAAGAGAAAGTTACCCTCATTAACGTTCCGTTTGTGGTATGACGAATACAAATTTCCGGTTAGTCTTGTTAAGTACCAAGGTTAAAATGAAATTCATTGGAGCCAAACTGTTTGTCGTCACAGTCTGCTGCAATAAAGATCACGTATGAGCTAACGTGGCCCTTGGATGAAATTTCTCGCACAATTTTGCTGAACTACAAGGAACCACCATTTATTAAAAAGACAATAGAAGAAGCATTGTTCAAAGGATGGAAAGTTCCTTTCCTTGAGAAAATTAAGGAAGTGGGTTTCGATTAATTACCCCTTTTGCCCAACAATACATTCAGGTTGATGTTGGACGTAAGCAAAAAAAACTATTTTACAGTAATTATGGATCTATGCTTTTAGGGAATCTTGTTTCAAAAGCTATTTTTGGATTTTTAGCAAAATGACACGGCCAAGGACCATTACAGTTTCACGTGGCATCAAAAACAAATCTTCATTTGGTTCCATTGTCAAATTCGAAAACAAAACGGAACTCGCCTACTGGCCCAAGGGATCTACATGTAAAACATAGTGGGAAGTGATGGCACGATATATCCGTCTCCCATCACCAAAATGACCGTTTTACGAGCTTTTAATTCAGATTTTGTGCGATCACTATCTGTTACATACAACGAGAATGTTGTCTTTGATGGTGTAAATGCATTTAAATTTACGACTCCAGCAAGTCTTCTCCGCGATCCACGAGAATGTAATGAGACTCGTTGTTACTGCTACGATGAGGACGTTAATATGTGTCTCAAAGGAGGGGTTTCATGGAACTGCGGACCTGCAAGCAAGCGAAGTTCCTGTTGCAATGTGGCTCGCCCTTGTTTCTCTTACTTCGAAGATAAGGCAACCACAGCAGTGTAGCAGCAAACTCCTCCTCCAACCAAACAATCTTTAAATGACAAGCTGCCACCAAGCCCAACCCTATGACTAATGGCAGCTCACCCCTAAAATAGTATAATTACGCCGTTTTACAAATAAG